>PVKM010041349.1:0-13174 GCA_004027735.1 Carollia perspicillata
GGACACGCGTTCTCATGCAGCAGATACGTACCTTGTCCACTTCTATGCTGGTTAAGACTCCGGGTCCTACAGCTGGACTGCTTGGGTTAAAATCCAGTGCTGCCTTTTCCTAATTGTCATCTATCTCTGCCTTCGTTTACTCATCTGTAAAATGGGGGATGATGACGAGAGTAACACTTAGTTCACAAGATTCTTAAAGATTAGACAGTGTTGCATGTAAAATCAGTGCTGGTCCCTAAGTGCTCTTCTCAGTGTCTGGCCATCATCATCACATACAATAAATGCACAGACACGCCTCTGTTCCAGGCACGTGTGGATATGTACACGGGCATAAGCCGCCTCCCATGTTCTCAGGAATACATAGCCGTGCCCGCACTTCCCCCCCCATGCCCACACATTCTCAGCCTCCGCAGGAAGGGACCCTGTGTGCACTGGAGGTGAGCCTGGCAGGCCCACGGGGCTGGCTGACGCCTGAGTCCTCTGGCCAGCCGGGCCACGCCCCGGGGCTCAGGCCCGAGTTGTTCCTTACTGGAGTAGCAGTGACTTTGGTCAGGAGCCCTGGCTGCAGCCACTGACGTCTGAGCTACTGGCATCTGGAAAGGGCCTGTCAGCAGCCCTGGGTGGGTGCAGCCCAGGGGGTCCTCCTCCAGAGGCCTGATGGTGAGACACGTGCCAAACCACCCGGGAGGGCTGTATGGAGCTGGGGCGGACACTTCTGCCCATGTGTGCCCGTGCCCACCTGGGCAGTGTTCGAGCCTGTCCATCTTGGCTCAGTGAAGGTGCCCACAGCCAAGCTAGCAGCAAGTGAAGGGAGGCTTAAGGCCACACAGCCCAGCTCTGCACATTTTAAGGCTGGAGTGGAATGAGCCCAGGCCAGTGTTCTCAGGCAAGGTTGGCGGGGACCACCAGGCCTTGAGGATGATGAGGGTCTCAGCCCCAAGCCTTGGGGTTACAGCGGGATCCTAAGTTGCTGCCCCGGGGTGGGGAGGTGCTCACAGTCAGCTGCTGACTCGGGCTCCCAGGCCCCCCAGAAGTTTCTGGTGCAGCAAAGATTTTGAGGTGGGACGGACCCAGAGACGGCCCTGGCACATCCATGGGGCACCCCCCACGGGCAGTGTGAGGCACACAGCATCACGCCACCCTGCCCACTGGGCACCTCGGCCACCATTCGGCCCCCCAGCAAGTCTCTGCCTGTTCTGGGACCTCCACTTGGGCTCTGCAGAAGAATACCTGGGGCTTAGGCTGATGCTTCTTGGCAGAAACTGTGGGAGTTCCTGAAAGTGCTCCCCAGAGGCTGAGAGAATCGGGGAGGACATACCAGGCAGAGACCCCTGCAAAGTCCATGCCTCCTGGCTTCCTCGGAAATTGTCTGAGCCGCAGCCACACCATGGTGCCCTGGGCCTCAGGGAGTACGGCCAGGCTGACCTGGGCAGCCCTCTCCATGGCTCCATGACTGGTAGGCCCCAAATGTGCAAGTGGTGGTGGGTATACTGAAGGTGGCCCCCACGCACCCCATGTGGGTGAAGACAAGGAAATTGACCTGAATCTGGCTGAGAGGGGAGGGAGGCATCTACCTCAGGTTCCAGAGGGTGGTGACTCAGCTAAGGCCCTGTGCCAAATAGGCCTGGGCCTCTGGAGTCCAAGACCCTCATCGAGGGATTTTTTCCTTTTTCTTTTTATCTTTTTACTTTGGTTTTTAGAGCAGTTTCGGGTTCACAGCAAAATCGAGCGCAAGGTATAGAGCTACATGTCCTCACACGTGCAGAGACTGCCCCCCGCCCCCCAGCATCCACATTCCCATCTGCATGGTGTGTTACTACTGGTGAACGTGGACTGACACACCCTAACCACCCAGGTCAGGTTCACCTCCGGGGTCACTTGGGCTGCACCTTCCGTGAGTGTGGACCAACATACAATGGCGTGTATCCATCGCTATGGTGTCGTGCAGGTGCCCCTGTGTCTCAAGGGCTTTGCAGAGCTGCAAACAGTTGAATCCCCAGAAAGGGTAGGTGCAGGGGGCACTCAAGACTTGATCTCAGGCTGCTTGCTATCCCAGTCCTGTCACTCAGGGCAGTGAGGTCCTAGCTGAAGACCTAGGAGATGACCCCGGGTTGTGAGCCCTGGGCAGTGTTTTCCTCTGTCCCTCTCCACTGGCATCCCAGCAGCCCTCAGGCAGCCTCCTGCACCTCCCAGGCCTAAGCCCAGCTGGGAGTGCCTGGGAAGCCCCCAAGATGCCCCTCCTTGGACCTCAGTGGTGGCCAGGTGAAGCCCTGGGTCTCTTGACAAAGAATGGTGCAAGTTTGGAATTGGCGAGCTCTGTCATGGGCAGGAAAGAACTGGTGCCAGATTGCTTTGGGGACAGAGAAGGATCAGAATGGGATGGGGGTGAAGACAGGACCCTGTGCAGAGTACCCACTAGGAAGGTATGAAGGCATTTAGCAGACTTGTGAGACCGGGGTGCTCAGACTGCTGTGCTCAGTCAACGTTTGTCTGAATGATGAATGAACAAACCAGTGAATGAAAAGAGAAAATGAACAAGCCCTTATCATTCGGCCATGACCGTCAAGGGTCACTCCAGGGCGCAGTGCCCACTTACTGTGATTGAAATGTCAACACACTTAAGGGCAGCTGCGAGTAGCACAGATGTGGGAACGCCGCTGACCCGTGATGGGGAAAGGGGGACAGTGGCCGAGGGAGGCATCCGTGAGGCATCCATCCCCGGATGCCTTTGAAGCAGAGAAAGCGCCTGACTCCAGGCACACCAGTGGTCCTAACTCACAGGCCCTAGAAGGGCTGTGTTTGGTCTTTTCTGACAAGGTGACTTTCATACATTGGATGTATTATTCTTTACGGTTTTAATTTTTTTCATCAAATACTTGTGGAAGTACGCATCGCAGCCCATCAGGCCCTCTTCTCGGGGAGCGTGTTGGCCTGTCTCTTCCTCCTTAGGCAGGTGCAGGCTCCTCAAGGCTGGACGTGGGCCAGGCACTTGCCAGGCTTCTGGGCTGACAGGCTCTGTGCCTTCCCCTCCTCATCTATCCCCTGCCGCCTCTGCCATCCTTCTGGGTTCTCATGGTTCTATTCTCTCTCGTCCCCTCTGCAGGCTGGTGGTTTGTGAGCACCTCTGAGGAGCAGGGCTGGGTCCCTGCCACCTACCTGGAGGCCCAGAATGGCACTCGAGATGACTCAGACATCAATACCTCCAAGACTGGAGAAGGTGAGGGCCTGCAGGCTGCGGGGTGATGGGTAACGAAGCAGTTGCGGGGAGCTGGCTGACCCTGGGATCCCCATCCTCTTGGAGACAGATTTCTCACTCTTCTCCCTAAAACCATCAGAATCCCTGCAGAGGGCTGGACCTTGCTAAGCCCCTTCTCTCTCGGTCCGACCCCCAGGCTCCCTGCCTATCCCAGATGGGCCCCTGCTGGTCCCCATGTGGGTCTAAAATTAAGGGGGAAACCCCTTGGGGTGTGGACTCCGAGTTTGGCACCATTGGGACAGAGACTGTGAAGAAGAGTCTTGGGGCTAGACTTCTGAAGCCCTCGGTTCCTCTGGGGGACCCCACAGAGACCCGCCTTTGCCTGCCCCGCCCCCGCCCCGCTGTGCTCCCTGTGCGAGGCCAGCCCCGAGGGGTGTGTGCACACAGCTTCTGCGCCTGTGCCACTCTGCTCAGAGGCCTCTGCTCTGGTGTCTGTTAGTCTAGCTGAGGGCGCAGACGCTGTGCCCTCAGGCCCGTGAGTCACTGCTCGGTGCTGCGGTCTCCGAGGGGTGGCTCCAGCCCCTGTACCATCAGCCTCTCTGATTGACTCTGGTCCCGTCTGGCTTTTCTGGGTCTTCCTAGTTGCATTTCAAGGATCCTGCCCCCGGGGCCAGCACTGGCCTGGGCAGCCTGTCTGTGGACTCAGGTATTCCCCAGAGCAGGCTGCCAGAGCCCAGCCAGTGTGAGGCGCCCCTCGTTCCCAGCTGCCTGCTCCTAATGACTTCCAAACCTCCCGTGTCCTGGCAGCAGGAGCGCCTGCCCTAACGGTCAGTGGGGACTGTCCAAATGGGCGTGTTTGAGAGCCAGGGATGGAGGCCTGCCACCTGGGGCTCAGGCCACCTCCAGGCCTGCACCCCGCCCCCTCTTCCCTATCTTGAGGCCAAAATAAGCAGCCTGCCAAGCGCCAGCTCCTTGTTCATCCTTCCCCTAAATAAATGTCCGTTGCTTGGCAGGCGGTGGGAGCCCCACCCTTGCTCTTGTAATGCTTCACTTCAGTCCCTTGACCAGAACTGTAGTCCCTGCAGTGTATGTCCACCTTGTGACAGGTTTCTGGGGACCAGGCCCCATCAGGAAGGGCTCACGTGTTCATGGCAGGTGCTCAGTCCTCCCTGGCTGTTTCCTAAGCCCTGCAGCTGAGCCTGCACCCCGTCTCACCTCTGCTTCCATTGCACTTCTGCGGCAGTGGAGGCTCTTGGCCCCTGAGCCGGTCTGGTCTAGTTTGTCTGCCGTCACCAGGCCTCAACGCCTACCCGGGGCCTATTAGAATTAACAGTCCCCCAAGGGTCCTGAGGTTTCATTCACCCCTAGGTGTTTGGCCGGTGCTTTATATGCCATCCCCACTGCCCCAGGAAGATGCTATTGGGATCCCCACTTTCCTGATGCTGGAACTGAGGCTTGGAGAGGGTTAGCTGTGCACTTGTCTTTGTGAGGCCTTGGCCCTGGTTGGCCCGCTTTGCCCCATGGTCTTCAGCAGTGGGCCGCACGCCTCTCCATGGAGCATTTTGCTTGTAAGCTGCTCTAGGAGGGTGTGTATGTGGCATCGGAGCCCTGCCTGGAAAGACCGTGCCAAGAGTGTCAGCGTGGAGATTTGGGTGTATGGCGGAGGAACAGGACGCCGGTCCAGGGCAGGAAAGAGCCTGAGCGGCGTGTGGATGCAGACACCAGCCTGGCTGGAAGTGGGTGTGGTGCTTGGCACAGAACAAGCAGTAGCAGGTTGTAGAGGGCTTTGACTTTGACAAAGAATCAGGCGGCCAGTTGCAGGTTCTGCATTCAGAGGGTATGTGTGTGTGTGTGTGTGTGTGTGTGTGTGTGTGTGTGCACCCAGGGTGACCCTCCTTAAAACAGGGTGTTCTGCATGCTTTTGGTGGGACCTGTGTGCCCGTACTGCTGGCAACATTTGAGCAGCTGTGAATGCCAGCGCCACGAATCTGGGCATCTTCACAGAAGGGTTCCGTGCCCAGTGCCCTGTCAGCAGAGCCAGGGCTTCACCTGGGCTGTGGTGGAGACGGCCCGCCCTGGTCCCCTCTCCGGCCACCTCCACACCAGCCCTGTTGCCATCCCATCGTAGGTCACCTGAGCCCTGTGGACAGAAATCCCATCAGACCTCCCCTAACAGCTCACGCCAGCAGAGCCCCTCCCAGCCTGGTCTCACCCAGGACCCGACTTACATCCCACAGGGCCCACCCAGTCCTTTGCCTTGTTTCTCACCAGGGCAGGTGGTGTCAACTCCAATGACAGACAAGGAAACAGAGGCCCAGAAAGGGACAGCAGCCCGCCCAGGGTGACAGAGCAACCTGGCAGTGAGGCCTGGACTGAATCCACACCTCCTAACCTTTCGTCCAGGCCTCCTGCTTACAAGAAGCAGGTCAAACAGGCCGCTGTCCTCCTTCCAGGAAAGCAAACACTTCCCAGGCAGCTTTGGCGGCACTTGGCTCAGGTGTTTCCAGGCAGTTTCTCTGTGACTCTAGCTGCTGGCCTCCCTTCCGCAGACCTGGGCAGCGCAGCACCCTCCCCCGGCAACGCCATTTCACGCTGGAGTCCTGGTCTGGTATCTGTGCCGCCTGATATCCCATAGGAAGGCAGGGGCCATCTGGAGCTGGGCCAAAGCAACCAGATGACCAGCGCAGGGTGCCGCCCTGGGGTGGCTGGCCTGGACGAAAGGGCTCTGGAGCAGCGAGAAGCCAGGGAGGCAGCCTCTGTCATCAGGAATCCAAATGGAGGCGGAGCAGAGCCAAGGCCCGTGGCCCCTGCCCACGTGTGCACCTCCTTCACCCCGTTTCTCAGGGGTCAGCCATGTGCACGGCCTTGAGGTGGGCCCTGGGGGTGCAGAGACCCAGCCTTTGCCCTCAACAGACTCGATTCCGTGGGGGTCACTGTGAAACGGGGGTCACTGTATACTCAGAACAATGAGAGCTATAAGCCCCGCAAGGGAGGGACCCTGAGTGTCCCTTGGGCACGTGTGTTCTTCCACATATGGTGCCTGGCGCATGGTTGGCAGTTCACTAGCAGGACTTGGTGAGTGTGTGGGTGGCAGGGCGGGGAGCCCCAGTCTTATGTGGCCCCACACCACCCTGGGAACCAGCACTGCCCAGCCGTGGCGGGGGCAGCGGCATTTCCCTGGGGCCGCAGCAGAGGGCCATCCTTGCACTGGCCGGAGCCAAGGGCCCTCTTCACCTCCCAGGCGCTGGGATTCTAGATTCTCAGCCCATCCCCAGCTCAGGGGCATGCCCTTCAGCTTCGGTTGAACTTTTCCCCACATGCCCTTGGCGTCACTAGTCAGAGGTGCCCCATCCAGCAGGCGTGCGCCGTGACCTGGGAGTGGGAACCACCCCTCCCACCATCCGTTCCTGCCCCATCCCATCCATCTCATCTCCATCTCCATCTCCATTCTCTCCGCCGGTGCCTGTCGGCCGCGTGTCCCATCGTCACCTCCCACACCAGTGTCCAAGAGACGCAAGGCCCATCTGCGGCGCCTGGATCGCCGGTGGACCCTGGGCGGGATGGTCAACAGGCAGCACAGCCGAGGTGACCGCGGGGGCCAGCTTCTCCTCACCTGCAGCCACTGCCTCTTGCTACCTCTCTCACTAACACCTCTGCTCTCCGGGCTCGGCCCTGTGACCTCCTCACCCAGACCCGCTGCCCAGACTTTTCTCTCGCCTACTGCAGCTTGGGGTGGGGGCAGGGGGTGGGCACAGGGTCTGCTTGGGAATTGGGATGGCACTTGGAGGTGGCTCTGGCTTCTGACAGTGTCCTGGGGATGGGGGTCATGGGACCTAAGACACGGTTGTGGGGGCAGCTGGGCTCGACGAAAGACCACACTTGCCCTCAGAGCTGCAGGTTAAGACAGCTGAGTGTTGCTGAATCTCTCCATGGGCCACTACACACACTGTCTCTCCCCCACTCACCTCATCGCCTTCCTCCTCTGAGCAGGTGCCCCCTCAGCCAGAGTTGTCCCAGCGTTGCTCAGGGACAGAGTAGGAGGGAGGGCCAGCCCACAGCCCATCTCCATCAGCCTGGCCCCTGGGACAGTGGTATCAGGCCCAGCCAGGAGCCCCAAGCATCTCCAGCACTAGTCACTGGGACTTGGAGTTGCAGGGAGGGGAGGCTGCTGACCAAGAGGATTCCAGGGAAACCCCGGGTGTGCCATGCAGGCTGGTCAGGAACCAAGACATTTGCAGGTTCAGGGCCTTTCTAACATCCAGGAGCTTAGGACTCAGTGGGTGGGGGCCTCTGGACAAACGCCACACGTCTCCACACCCCTGGCCGTGGGTGGCCAGTTCCTCTTGCCTTGGGGAGTGACAGCACAGCTGAGGGGCGGTGATAAGCCCTGGCCTCTCTAGAATGGCAGGGGTGCCCTGTGACTTGCACCCCCACCCTGAAGCTCATTCCTGAACAAATATAAGACCATTGTTGGTATCTGCCCCCGAGCCCCAGGCAGCAGGAAGTCTGGATTCTGGGGTGGCTGCTGCCTGTGGCCGGCTTAGTGTCAGGCTCAGAGCCCTGGCCCTGAGGAGCCCAGCTTGTTCTGAGGATGGAGTGTGGGTTGGACCCTGGAGGCCAGCACAGGACGGGGGGGCCCAGTTGTGGAAACAGCAGGAACAGGGGGAATGTAAAGCAAAAGCACCCTGGAGCTGGGACGGGCAGGATGGCATTGCCGTGGGACCGTGCTGGGATGCAGCCCCAAGCCTTGGTGGCAAAGGGCAGTGGGACACCAGCTTGGAAAAAGCAGCCGGGAAGAGAGCTCACCCTTCCCCACCCCCTCCAGCATCTGCTCCAAACCCCATTGCACACTGAGCCCCAATGACAGCTCTGTCTCCACAACCACATGGACGTGTGCAACCAGCGAAGTGCCCGCCCACGCACAGCCCTGATGGCCACAGTACACTGTCACATCCCACCCCACAGATGCACACCCACGGGCCCGTGCACACAGCCACGCACGGACCCACATCCACAGTTCCACCTATGCGGCCACACAGAGATGGTCACAAATAGCATGCACACCAACCGCTCACAACCACACACAGCCAGCTCTGCAGCAACACAAGTACACACACAGCTTCACAGAGGCTCCTATACGTGACCCCTGTACCACACACACACGAACACGTGTCACATAGACGTGGGCCCAAACAGCCCGCCAAATACATGATTCTTCGGTCACCCATGAGGATGCCAATATGAGCCCACAATTTCTTTTTCTCTCTCTTAAATAAGAGATCTAAATAATATTGTTTCCCAGCCTTAGCCCTCAGTTAAGTCAGGCAGCCAAGAAACGCTTGCAGGAAGTTGGCAGGGAGACGCTGCTGCAAAGAGCCGAGCTGGTGGGGGGAACCAGGCAGTGGGTCACGTATGACTAGACAAGAGAACAGCGGCGCTTCCCCGGGGCCTCCACTCCCACTCCCTTGGCTCACCAGGCCTGTGGAATCCAAAGGCCCCTCACAGCGGGGTTGGGGTAAGTTGTGGGGGCCAGGAGGGGAGCCGGGGAGACTGCTGACGGAGGGGAAAGTGTTTGGAAAGAGGAGGCGTCTGTGGTTTGGAAACTGCAGGGCTCTCCAGCCCCTGCCTCCAAAACCAAAACAGGCCTGTCCACCTCCCCCAGCCACCCACCCACTCACCCAGTGGGCGGCCTGGCCAGCCCTTCTTGTGGCAGGGTTGCCACCATCCTTGGAGTGACCACGGCCTCGGTCTTTTCAGAAGCCCCGAGGTACCCCCAGAACTCGTAGTCCCTACTCCCTCAACCCCAGTTCCAAAAGGGCAATTTCTTCTAGAGACCCCCACCAACCCAAGCCACTCAGCCACACCCAAGGCCACTTCCATCTGGCCTGGCCTCCTCCCATCTGGCCCCCAGGTGGGGTGGGTGGCGCTGGTCCCTCAGAGGGGCTGGCCCTGCTTCCCTCTTGGGGAAACGTGGGTTGGGGGCCTGAGTCCCACGCGGCATGTTCGCGCAGCGGCAGTCCACGCCTCCGACACCCAAGCCAACTGTGGCAGAAACCAGGCCCACAGACAGACCAATTGGAAGAGTCGTACTGCCTGGAGCCAGGGCTCAGAATTGTCATCACCTGGAACCTACACAGCTACAGGGCTGGACCAGCCAGATATCTTACTATGAGCCCATCAACTCCCAGACAGCTGTGTTCACGTCAGCTCCAGGGCCACCAAGAAAAAGGCCTTTTGCAGGAGAGGCTTGGCTTGACTGGGTGAAGCTGACATCGTTGGTTCCGCCCACCCCCGGAGGGTCAGGGGAAGCAGGGCGGTTGCCTGGCAGCTCTAGGGCCTGAGCCCACAGGTTTAGGCCCTGTTCTCTGCCCTGCGGCTGGGCAGGGCTCCTCTGATCTTCCCAAGAGAAGGACTGTAATTTTTCTCTGCAAAAGCAACTTTGCCTAGGAAAACTTTAATGATGGCTTCCTGCTTGAACCACAAGCTTTTAAAAATAGCCCAGCTGAGCAAAGGCAAAATGTGGACTGCAGGCCTCGCCTCACCCTAACCTCAGAACTCTAGATTCCCTGGGCCTGGCACTGGCCCTCGGGCCACCGCCAGGGCCAGGATATACCGTGCCCCACTGGAAAATGGAGCGGGACCAGGAGCAGGCAGGAGAGTGGAGGGTTGGCCTGCAGAACGCTGAACTTCTCAAAGGCCGAGTCAGAGTCTGGCTGAAGGAGGTTCTCAGGCGGCCTTGGCAGCTCTCCCCAGCATGGCTGCACTAGAATCTAAATGCTTCCAGGAGCTAGTCCACTCCGAGAAAGGCTGGCAGTAGAAGAGACTCCCATGGGTCATCACCCACCTCTCGCCTTCTGGCAGCCTCTCGGATCCGGCCAGTGGCCCATTGGCTCCGTCCTCACAGCCTGGCAGGGCAGCTGCCTCTGTCCCAAAGGGAGCCACTATCTCGGCCTGGGACAGGGCCGCAGACAGGACCCCGATAATCCAGGGAAGAAGGAACAGATGGCCCTCCTGCCACAGAGCGTTGGGGTGGCAGCTGTCCCTTCCCCCACTGGTGCCAGAGGCTCTGGCAGGCTGCCCGCCATGGTCCAGCTGAGGATCAGGGTGATTGTCACAGCTGGGAGCCAGGAGGTAAGGGGCAGGCGTCTTAGAGACCAGTGTCCTGGGCCAGCATCCTGCTCTTTTGAGCTCGTAGAAGGCCTCCCCCTCAGCCCCGCTTGCCCCTTCATCCGTGTACGACACAATCCACTTAGAGTTGCCGCTGTGTGTCGTCAGCATAGGGGGGCACCCACACCAGAGAAGACAGCATAGGTTCAGGGTACCCCCTCCAGTGGGCGTTATCAGGTGGCCAGTTCTTCCCCACCTATACTCTGCTGCTCCTTGTTCTTCTAGAGGGTGAGGGTGGGGACGTGCACTTCCTCCTGAGGCCTGAGCCCTCCCCTGGGAGGCTCTCCACCTAGAGGGCAGGGTTTCTGTGGCCAGCTAGCTGTGGGTCTGGCTGTCCAGGGGCTTCCAGGAGATGAGCAGAGCTGCCCCCAGGAGAAACAGAAGCATCACCTCCCTGGAAGCCTAAGCAAGGGCCCACCTGGAGGCAGCAGGGCCCCTGCCAGGAGAGAGGCTGAGGGAACCAGGGAAGGCGCACGTTGTCCAGCCTCCCCATGCCTGCCCTGCCGACCCTTTCCTGAGCTCCCACAAGGCGCCTCTTGCCCAGGGCCCGGGAAACCCTGAACAAGGCCCACAGCCAGACTGTGAGGCCAGAGCAGGCAGCTCCCCGGAGGGATCTGCTGTCCTGTGTGGTGAGGTCAGCAGGCTGTCCCCTGGACGATGCATGGACACGTAAGGCTCACTCAGGGCTCCAGGAGGTCCTGCCTGATTAGGCTGCGCCCAGCACCGCCACTGCTCACTGGGCCATGGGACCTTCATCTTAAGACACACACAAACTCTGTCATTGAACTTGTTTTCCCTGGAGTCCTCTTGGGGAAGTTATATGGTTAGGTAGGTGGTCAGGTCAGTGGTCTTCACCGAGGATGGGCCTCTGGAGCATTCAGATCAGACAGGAAGGATTTAAGGAGTTGAGGTGGAGAAGGGCTAGGAGAGCAAGTCCAGGACACAGAAGTGTGGCCCATTCAGGGGACACCCAGGGTTGGTCTTAGACTTTCTGACACAGGCCCCATGAGGGGCAGGCTCCTCTTAACCCTGCCTTCAGCTCACGGAGCCTCCAAGGTCCTAAGGACTCAATTTCCTGGCAGCCTGGCTACTGTTACTGGGCTGGGAGAGCCTCTGCGTTGCTCAGGGTTTTACCAGAACACCTGGTGGCTTCAGCACACACTGGGATCAGCAGTGAAGTGTGGCTCCTTCCCTTCCCTTCCCTTCCCTGGAAAAGCCAGAGGCCAACCCAGTGCACATTGGCAACCAGCTAAGCAAAGGCTGTGCCAGGGGGCAGGAAGAGACAGCAAGGAGGACTCACATCCCGACCTCAAATAATTGTGCTTTCTTGCTTTGCCTGCCACCCACAGAGGAGAAGTATGTCACTGTGCAGCCTTACACCAGCCAAAGCAAGGACGAGATTGGCTTTGAGAAGGGCGTCACCGTGGAGGTGATCAGGAAGAATTTGGAGGGCTGGTGGTACATCAGGTAGGAGCCCCTGTAGAGAGCAAGATGCCCTGAGCAGCAGAGCAGGCAGACGCCAGATGCGGAGCGGACACCGACGGCAGCTTTGCACCCATGGCTCGGGCTTGGCTGTGCGGAGTCCCTGCAGTGGACCGGCTCGAACAGAGAGAGCTCACCTGGCAGATTCTGCCCTGGGACATGTAAAGCAGAACTGAGCGGGGGCCAGCAAGGCATAGGGGCCCCGGCTCAGCCTGCAGGCAGTGGTGCAATCTGTTCCCACTCGACTGCCAAGAGGGTCCAGTACATCTGAGTGTGGTTTTCTGCATCCAGCTTTGGCTGCCTGGTGTGCTTCACAGCTCAGGCCGCCTGGAGCACTGGCATCCGTGGGCCTTGATGAGGCCCCAGCAGGCCGCCCCTGCCGCCCACGGCCCGGCACCCTGGCTCTGTCCCAGGCTGTTCCTCTCTGCTGGCTCACACGGTTGCAACAGCTGAGGGAGAAGTGAGGCCTGGGCCCAGGCCTCTTCTCCAGCCCTTCCCTCTCCATGGCCTAATCATACTCTCCAGCTGAGAAACCCATTGGGGAGTGAGGGGAGGGGAGTGGGGAGCAAGGGGAAGGGAGTGGGGAGCTTTCCCGATGCTCTTGGAAACAAAACCTGTGGGCTTCACTTGCCCCTCTCTACCAAGTCCTGCCCGTTCAGTCCCCTCTTCCCTGGGACTCCAAGGCCAGCGCCACCCTTGGGGAGCCTTGCCCTCGGGACATGTTTTGGTTCTTTGGGGACTCACTCAGGTGTGATGGTTTTGCCCAGTTTCTCTCTTCTCTGCCCATAACCAGCCTGACAGAGATAGTCCCATATCTGTGGGCTTTGGGGACCACCTTGCCCGCCCACCACACCCAGGAACCCTAGACTCGCTGTGGACAGGATGCATGTTCTAGGCTGTGTCTGCCTCTGTGGGGATAGGCATGACCCAGGTAACGCAGGCACTCACAAGACGACTTTTCAGACCACGGCTGACCAGCTGCCACTGATGGTCTGTGCTGATGGGTAGGACGAGGGTCACTGGCCTCAGGGGATTGACCCTTAGTGTGACCTGACAGGACATAGCTGCCCTGACTCCATGCATGCAGTCAGGAGGGCTGAGGCATCCCTTTCTTTCTGTCCTGTTAGGTGGGTCAGGGCTACGTGTCTAGACGTGTGCTGCATAAGCTACAGCCCCAGGCCTCCACGCTCTCACAGCGGTGCAGACTAGAGCCAGCCCGCACGCCCAGCAGCCGTGTGCACCGTGTAGGAGGCCCTCGGACATTATGGCCGCTGGGCACTGACACCGCTTGCCTGGAGGTTATCTTACAAAGCTGCCGGCTTTTTGTTT
>PVKM010041350.1:0-13161 GCA_004027735.1 Carollia perspicillata
TCATACATCAATTTATCAAACAAGTTGCATGTTAATATTTTATACTGATGAAGTTGGATTAAAGTAAATACTATTTTCTAAAAGCTGATTGGAAAATAATTTCTCGGGGGTAATTAGGCAATAGCTACTAAAGATTTTAAAAGCATATTGTTAACACAGTAATTCCATTTTAGGGAATTATGCTATGGAATAGGCATAGATGCAGACAAAGATTTGTGAAAATTGTAATTGGTCTCCAACAACTTGGGAAATGAATAAAATAAAATGTAAATTGAAAAAAGTGGGTTACAAAGAGATCCTAAATTTGTACCCATTATATATACTTGTATATATCATACACACATATCCATACAGAAGACTAAGGGAACTACTTAGGATCCTGAATGGTTCTCATGGATCATGGGATTATGGTTGACTTTCCAATAATTTTAATAAAGGATATGAATTAATTTCACAACCAGAAAAAATTATAAAATAGAAAATAATACCAAAAAATAACAAATTATCTAACATTCTCAGGACACCAAATAAAATTTTATAAAATTTAAAAGTGAAAACTTGTAAATTGACTTTCTAAAATATGCAACTTAAAATGAAAATTTTTTTCAACTTAATCCCAGAGACAATAGCTATTATTATAATAGATTGCAGATCTATTATCATTATCACCATCATCATCATCATTAACTTTATTATATTTTCATTAGTATAAATGTTTCTTCAAATAATTGCCTTTTATGATTTCCAGTGACTCTTCCCATCATTTTTGCTTAACTATAGTAAATGGGATATATTGCTTAAAAAATGTGATACAATCAAGTAAATTTAAATATGAGTTGAATATTAGATCATATTTAAAATATTGATTTTGTAAGTTGTAATAACAGAATTGTACATCAAACATATTCTTTCAATTAGCAATGCATAATGAATATTTGTAGGTGAAATAACACAATGTCTGGAATTTGCTTAAATAACCTATACTTCTAGGGGACTAAATGAAATAAGATTGTCAAAATATTGATAATTCTTGAAGTTGGATGACAGGTTTATGAGAATTTATTATACTTTTTCTTTGCTTTTGTATATGCTTACATTTTTGACAATAAAAATGTTTAAACATGTTAATATTCATTAACAGTTGCTTTGGCAACTACAGATAGAAAAACATTACCTCTATTTTCTCTATCTACAGATAGAGAAATTATAATGAGACCTTCTATGGCAGTAGAATTTTTTTTCTCAGCACTCTTTATCTTGTTCAAGTATAAAATATCACTGGCTTCTAAGTTATTTCCCTTCTTCTAGACTACTCCCACACTCTAGGATGTAGGTTGGATTCCCAGTGCCCCCCTAAGCCCATGATCCCCTGTTCCAGCACATACATCCCCCTCAGTGCCTATGATCCCTGGTCCCGGCCGTAGGAAACAATTCATTGTTGCTTCTCTCTCGCATGGATGTTCCTCTCTCTCTCCCTCCCTTCCCCTATAAATAAATAAATAGATAAATAAATGAATATATATATATTTTTTTAATATTTTAAAAACAAACACAACCAAATGGGTCCTTGTGGGGATCTAACTCATGTTTATTAGCATGAACACTAGCAGTTGGTAATAAATGACTTGCCCTTGGTGGTATTTGTTTTTCTTTAACCTGATCTGAATGAGTTTTAGAGTCAGAATTTAAATGAAAATTTATGGAATATTATTGGAAATTGTTATGATTATTTTTATTTCAAATAATTACCAGTGACCTTTAAGTTTTATATAATTAATGAGTCCATTTTTCTAAGAAACTAATTTTTTTCTTTATCAACCTTAGATGATATGTAATGAGCTTCACAGATTGTATGTTTCTCTGTTTTAGTTGATGTATTTATCATCATGGATCCAAAATGTACAGGGAAAGACTTGTAAAACTAGAAAATAGAAGGAAATTCCATTTTCTATCATGAAACAAAATTGTTAAAAACCCTCTTGAACCCATCCCATACTCTTTTCCATCTGCTTTAAACACATCATTGGGGTTTTGTAAATATTGCATTCTAAGAAGAAAGATTGTTCATTAGAAATGGAGGAAGTATTTTTTAAGGTGAAAAGCTTCAGTTTAATTAACAAAACATCAATTAATAGGTTTCTACAATGTCAATAATGAAGCTGAAGGGCATTAACCCTTATCACCAAGTTATCAATCAAAGGATGTGAGGAAACAGGACAGAAAGGGAAGTGTTCCAATAATGGCATTTACCACCTTGGATTTCCAGGCGGCTACAGAATGCCTCCCCTTCTAAGTGTGCAGCAGATAAAAGTGGTTCTCTTTCTTACTGGTTACAGGCCTAAAACAAAAATGGTCAACGGACTTTCCAGAGCTAACGAAATCACCTCTCAACGAAGGCTATTAAGATCTTAAATTCTTTGCTATCTGCAATGGTTAATTTTATGTGTCAACTCAGACAGAAAATGGTACCCAGTTGTTTGGCCAAACATTAGTCTAAAAGTTGCTGTGAAGCTATTTTTTAGATCTGATTAACATTTTAACAGTAGACTTTGAATAAAGCAGAGTGCCCTCCATAATGTGGGTAAACTTCATTCAATCATTTGAAAGCCTTAAGAGCAAGGACTGAGGTTTCCAGATATACAGGGGTGGGTGAAAGTAAGTTTACAGTTGGAAGTACAAGAAACACAAGTTTATTCTTGTATTGTTATTCATTACTGTACTACAATGGTAAACATAGTTTTGCCCACCCCCTACATATATTCCCTATTGTTTTTTTTCTTTGGACAACCCTAACTAATACACAGTCTTAGGGTGTTTCCAAAGTTTTTGTAAATGGAAATCTAGTGCCTATCTTTTCAAAATTTAAAATAGCTCAAGTAGATTATTCTTTATTTCATTTTATAAATCTGTAAATAACACACATTGTCCTCTCACTTCCTGTTTGTTTAAAACTCATGGCGGACTTCCCAACCTTTCAAATCCTTAGCATGGCCTACAAGGCCCTATGTGATCTGCCCCAGATATAAGGTTCATCTAACAAGATTACTGGCCTCAGGCATTTGCACAAATCACTCCCTGCTGTCCAGTAGAAACAGTCAGTGCAACTAGAGATGCCTCACTCTGTGCCCTTGTGAATATAGAATTGAAACGCATGGGCATAGCTGTCCTTAACAGTTTCAATAGAATATCTGAGTGGATTATCCTACCCCTGGCTAGATATTTCTGTCCAGGCAACTGAGGCCTGCCTTCTGGTTCAGATTACCCTCTACTCTGAGAACAACTGGCAGCCTAAGGAGAAGGTTTTACTCATTAGCCCTCATTTCTCCAAACTCCATTTCCACAATTTAGTCTGTTTGACAATACGGCATTCCTGCGGGTGTGCTGCAATACGACTGCACTGTTTTTCTAGGATACACACCCTAATCACTTTGATGGAACTTGAGAAACACCCTGGGCCTATGAGAAAATAGAAAAGATATCTTAGTCTCATTAGCAGAACAGTTAAAAAGTATCACTTAGGTTACTGCCACACAGGGTACATTACATCTAGTTTGGATCTATTTTTACTTTCTTCATTTTGACTTGACACAGTCACTATAATCTCAGAATAATTTGGGATCTAGGGCTCCCTGTGCACTGATTAGCTCACCCCACTCCTGAATAATATGACTATGTGGTTTGTCCCTGTGTCTGAGTCATTCATCCCCCTCTTCTGAACCTATCTAAAAACAACTCTATTTTCAACATATTTGTCAGTACTTAGGTTATCCCCTTCCAACCCCCACCAAACATAGTGTAATGTTTACCTTTTGAGACATTCCCTAATAAAATGTTTCATAATAGAAGTAAACATCTGTAGAAATTTCTCAACAAAAAACTACTCAAAAAAATGAACCCATGGAAAGCTGCAGCTACACCAAGTCCATCAGAGCAGCTGTACCATCCTGTCTCCTGCCCACACACACACCTGAGGATATGCACACATGACCACCACTACCGCCACTACCGAAACAACAAAAAGGGCAAACCTCACATAATTCTAACCAGTTATAATTTTAAGAGGAAATCTTGACCTAATTAAGCAAAATCTGGAATATTTGGCTTTGAGTATTAAATGTATCAGCAAAGGAAGGTCTGTATAGGGCCAATGAATAGTCAGTATGTGTCACACATCATCCAAAGGGGTAGTGCCTTGAACCTTGAGCATGGAAATTTCATTCCTCTAGGCAGATAATAAAGATAATAACTTACAATAACTTATACTCATATAGTTCCAATTCAGTAGTCAGAAAAGTCTAAGTGCTCTACATTTATTAAATCATTTAATATGCACAGCAGCCTATGAGTAGGTACTATTATTATCCCCATTTTTCAGGTAAGAAAACTGAGGCACAAAATGTTTATATCACTTGCCCAAAGCCCGAAGCAGAGCTAGACTTGAATCTAGACAGACTGACCTAAGGATCTATTCTCCAATGTTAGACTGTAGTAAAGAAGTTGAAAAGACTGGTTTCCTTTTTCTTTGGGAGGAGACAAAACTAGCATTTGTTGAGCACCCGATACTTGCTGAGGATTATGTCAGAAATTTTACATTATGCTGTAAACAACGCTATGAGTCTCAACCATCTGATCCACATTTACAGAGGTAGAAACTAGGCCTCCTGGAAGTCCTTGAGAATTAAGTACTTTTGGGGAGATTACTGAGAACTTGTCAAAATCAAAATCAGTTTGTTGGTTGCCTTTCATTTATCTTGAAACTAACTAACAAACAAATTTAGTGTTAAACAAGCCTGAACAAGAAGACATAATCTTGAAATTGTTGTCCACCTGTTCATCTGATATGAACAACCAGTTGTTAAAATATACACATGGGCGAAAAAACCACAGGAAATTCAGTTTTGCTGTCTTCTGAACTGGTCAAATTGAGTTCGGATGACTCATTTTAACAGACTCATTTTCTATTGATTATATGAGTCAACAGAGGGTTTAATGAAAAAGAAGTCTCAGAGTCTACAGAATTGAGCACACTCTAAATTTCTCCACTCTGATGGTTAGCACCGTGAAGACTCATTTAGAAAGAAGAGGGAAAGTCCCAAGTTACAGCAGAAATCTAAGCTGCAGCCAAGATCAGTACCCGTGAATCTCTCTAAGTATAATTACTTAGCAAGAGATCTTTCCTTAAACCGAATTTACATTTTCTTTTAATGATAAAGGTAATGTGTTTTATAGAAGGGTCTATGGAAAATAAAAACAAAAATTGCAAGACCCTAAAACCATGCTATGGTAATCACATTAATGTCTGAGGCTGAGAAGGTATTTTACAATGCATGTATTTTAAATATTTGGATCACAAGATCTGGAATATTTTATCTGGAATATTTTTATATGTTATTAAATACATTTTGAAATATTTATGCTATAAATATTTTGGTATATCTATACCACAGGATATCTTCTATTGTTAGACATCTGTGTTGTCACCAGCTTGCACCATTATAAACCAATGTGCTAGAGGTATCAAAAACATTAACACATTACACTTCAAACAAATAAATAAGAGGGAGAATCAAGCATGATTCCTTCCAGTATGAACTCTTTTAAGATAACCAAATTGTTAGAGATGGACAGCTTTCCTTTATAAAAAGTTTTTCAGTTAAATGATTCAAAAAAGATTGGTAGAATTAAAAAACTACTTTTTAAATCCTAATGAAATAATGGATCTAGGCAACAAATGTTAATGAGTGTTATAACTCACAATTATGTAAAAAGTGAATAGGGAATTTTATAAAAGAGAGCTCACCAAAACCTACAAATCAATCTTAGCATCAGTAAAAGTGGGGCAACCACAGGAAGTACAAAACCCCACGCATACATTCAATAGTATTCTTGGCAAAGAGTAAAGATAAAAATAAGCCTAACACTAATCAAGCCTCATTTTAAGTACCAGTTTACAGGAAATATGAGGGATGGAGGAAAAAAAATTGAATGATACCATGAAACAGACATCAGCTAAATCTAGAATGTGGGACATTCTATGGGACAAAAGACCTCGTTTATTTATCGAACAACAGAAGAAAGAGGAAGGAGGGACTTTTATACATTAGAAGAAACTTAAGAAGCATAAGATCAACATATGCAATGTGCAGGCTTCCTTTGGAATCTAATGTGAACAAAACAGTTACAAAAAGGCATTCTTGAGACAATGAAGGAAGTTAAACTTAAACTCATTAGATTCTCTTAGATTTAATAATGGCCTTTTGATACTATTTTAGGCTCTTACTATACAAAAATATTTACAAATAAAGTAATAAGATGCCTTGGATTTGCTTAAAATACTCCTAGAGAGAGAGACAGTGATGGGAACGGAGAAAGAAGCAGAAAGAGACAGAGACAGGGAGCCAAAACAAGACTAGGAAAACACCAATAATTGTTGAAGCTGGGTAATGGGCAATTTTCAGATGTATTGTAATACTCTCTCCACTTTTATGTTTCTGTAAAATTTATATATACTTTGAAATTTTTACTAAATCCACAGTCATAGGTCAAAGGAGTGAACTTCTTTAAGGTTCTTAAAAAATTTTTTAAGTGTTCTTTAGAAATTGCACCAATTTATAACCCCACCAGTACGTATGCATAGCTCTCACCAGGCCAGCACCAAAATCCAATATGTATTTGGAAACATTCATTCTATTTTGATAGAGAAAGGAAATCTTGAAATAATTCATTTTTTTTCTTAAAAATAAGTTGAAATTTTTAAATAAAAATTAGTCATATTTCTTCACTGAATTGTCTGATTTATATTCTTTATCCATTTTTTATTTCAGTCTTAGTGATTTTTTGTCTTTGATTCATAAAGGCTTTTTATATATTAAAATAATAGACTTTCTTAACCTGATTATCAAATATTTTCCCACTTACTGTTTCATTTTTATTTTGTTTGCTATGAATACTCATAACAAACAAGTGAATTTTAGATAATTAAATCTACAGACATCTGTCCATGCTTTTTTTTATTGCCTTTATGTTTAAAAATGCTGTCCTCTCCTAAGATGAAGTAAATATTCATGCTCTTATAATTTTTTAAATGAATTTTTATTTGTACATTTTTCACCCATCTAGATATTATCTTGGTGAATAGCTTATGCTGTCAATTGAGATCTTACTACGTTATTTTCCAAATAGTAAGCCAATCTTTGTTTTCATTTTTTTTTCTTTTCCTTTTTTCAGGTTTAAGTCACCTCCAGACATTTAATAACTCTCTGCATATACTCTTGTATGTTTCTGATCTTCCTGACAACACAGCTCTCTCTTACTCTTGAATTTTGTGTCTGTACCATATTATTATAATTTTGTGCCTGGTGACTAGAGGTAAACTTGCTTTAAAAACTAAGGAAGTGAACTAAGGAGAGGGCAAGAGATTACTATAACATGGCAATAGGTTCATTTCGGTGTATGTCATCTATATCACCAGCATCTATACAAAAGCTCTGTGCTCCAGAAGAGAGAGCAAAGATTCTGGAGTTGGTATACAAAGCTTCAGAATCTGGTTTTATTTATCTACTGTCTGTGTATCCTTGAATGAAGCACTGTCTCTTATACTGCAAAATGAAGATTGTAATATCTATACCATAGGGTTCTGGTAAGGTTCAAACGCCGGTCAGAAGTGGATGAGAAATTCTTATAAGATATAAAACAGTGTTATTTTTATTTTAATACTTTTTATTTTTTAAACAGAAATGCTGATGAAATCCAGGAGACTGTGAAAAAAAAGCAATAAAGTTGTTAGGAAGATACAGGGGATGTTTGCCAGGTCTTTTTCAGTATTTTCTGCAGTAAAGATGTATACTTTTAGGAAACATGTATATTCTGTGACCTGCCAGCTATGCTGAAGGGAGTTAAAATGTTTAAAAAAACACAAAAGATGCTGTTTGAGTTTTGAGAGCTCTGTATCACCAATGAAATTTAAAATTCTGCAATTAACTTCCATTTTATGTGGTCAATTTGAGGGAAGCATGAGACACTAAAATCAAATTCATCACATTGTGCCTTTTGGCAATTGAGCTTGGCTTCACCTTTATAAGAAGAAATTATGAGTTGAAGTAAAAAAGTCCCCACCATAGTTGTAAACAGACAGGGCAGATACTGTGCTTAGAGTTATCTTTAAGAATACTTTCAACAAGTAAGCTTTATATAAACTGTCTTCTCTTCTCTTTGGTATCAGAAGCTGTGATCTGTGCCTTTAAAAAGATGGAAGGGCCGCTACCAGTGCAGCAAGAAGAGATGGAAGCCAGCTGAGACTGGGAGAAGCAGCCAAGCTCCCAGCAGTACTCTGGAGTGCTTGTCCTCCTTCCGTCCTGGTGTGGTAACTTTGTGGCTACTGACAGCTGAGCACACTGCTTTCACAATCATCAGTCCTCAGTTTTACCCATGCTGTGGTTCTCCTCTCTCCCACCCAAACCAGACACCTACTCCTCGCTGGCTTCCCAAAACTTTGCTGTCCTCACCTGGTGTCCCTGGCTTCCTCTTGTACATCAACAAGTCCCAGCATGTGTTACATGATGAGGAGCAAACTTTCCATAAATACACTTCATGAGTTGAACTGAATTTCGAATGAGTAACACTATTTTTTGTTATTAAATCTGAAAGATTTCAGTCTCAAAGTGGAATAATGCCACCACTGCCAGTAAATTATACAGAGGGTGAATACTAGTGAAACTTAGATTTTCTGACTGCTCACATGTGCATTTCTTCCAGATCAGAGGGAAAAGGATTAAGTAAGAGGATGTGCTAAAATGAAGCAGATACAAATAACTTCTCAGCCCAGCTTGGCTTCTTTCACTTTCAGTAATGAAATCTCGAGAGAAATGTATTAGTCTTTATATGTGATCAGTTAAAAAGATAGAAGAATGGTATAAAGGCTACATGTATTTATATGTGAATACCATGGAAATCTATATTCCATCCCATACCTAAAGTGAACTCATTCAATGCACTCACCGTTGATGTAACTAGATTCATACAAGCATAAGATTAAGTTGAATGTAAACGAAATAGTCATGCATATCTAACTCTAAACCCACCAAATGACTACTGTCCAAATAAATAAAGCCATACCCTTTCTTATTAAACTGTAGTCTTGAAATTAAAAGTGCTTCTTAATTATGTTTTCTTCTAATTCCTAAAATTCTGTCTAAATGCTACCATGTGATAAGCACAGCCAGGCATTTGCCCATATATTTTCTCATTTAACCATATTATAACCCTGGGAAGTTGGTATTATCATTTTGAATTCACCAAACAACCCAAAGCCAAGAGAGATCAAGCAGCTACACAATGAGCAGAACTGAAATTTTAACTTAGGTCCTCAAATTCTAAGACCTTTCCATACCTTACTATTCCTTTACTAAAATTCTTTTTTTTACTGGATTTTTTTAATTCTGCTATTACAGTTGTCCCATTTTTTTAAGACTTTACTTATTTTTAGAGAGAGGAAGGGAGGGAGAAAGAGAAGGAGAGAAACATCAGTGTGTGCTTGCCTCTCATGCACCCCGACTGCGGACCTGGCCCACAGCTCAGGCAGGTATCCTGTCTGGGAATCAAACCAGCAGCCCTTTGGTTCACAGGCCAGCA
The DNA here is from genome assembly GCA_004027735.1 of Carollia perspicillata. NCBI lineage: Eukaryota > Metazoa > Chordata > Mammalia > Chiroptera > Phyllostomidae > Carollia > Carollia perspicillata. The sequence continues at coordinate 9,631 of PVKM010041350.1, forward strand.
CTCAATCTGCTGAGCCACCCTTCCACCCCAGCACCCTTAGTTCATGTCCATGGGTCATGCATATACAATCTTTGGCTACTTCATTTTCTATACCGTTCTTAACATTCCCCTATCTATTCTGTACCTACCGATTTGTACTTCTTAATCCCTGCAACTTTTTCCCCCATTGCCTTCCCAACTGATAATCAATCCTTCAAGTGATCTGCATATCTATGATTCTGTTTCTGTTCTGTTTGTTTGCTTAGTTTATTTTTTATTCAATTTATTGCCATTTTGATGAATTTATTGCCATTTTGATGTTCATAGTTTTGATCTTCTTTTTTCTTTAATATGTCCCTTTAACATTTCATATAATAATGGTTTGGTAATAATGAACTCCTTTAGCTTTACCTTGTCTGGGAAGCATTTTATCTGCCTTTCAATTCTAAATGATAGCTTTGCTGGATAAAGTAATCTAGGTTGGAGGTCCTTGCTTTTTATCACTTTGAATACTTCTTGCCAGTCCCTTCTAGTCTGCAACGTTACCAAAGAAGGCCAGAGAGAGTGAGTCTGCATAAGTCCTAAGTCTGCTGCAGGCCCTTTAAGGGGAGACTCCTGAGCTCCCTGCAGTTTCTTCTGCAACCCAAATCCCCACTGGTTTTTAAAGCCAGAAGTAATGGGGACTTGTCTTCCTGGCACTGGAACCCCAGGCTGGGTGGTCTGGGGTGGGGCTGGGATCCCTCACTCCTGAGGTATCCCTCCCAATTTTTTGCTACTACATATAGTGGGTGTGTGACACCCATTGTTCACCTCAGTGCCTCTGTGCCTCTCTGCATCTCCGCCCCTCCTACCCATCTCGATGAAAATGACTTCTTTAATTCCTTGGTTGTCAGACTTCCATACAGCTCTGTTTTCTGATGATTTTGTGTGATATTTGTTTTGTAGTTTAGTTGTATTTTTGCTGTGGTTGTGTGCGGAGGCAAGCCATGTTTACCTACGTCTCCGTCTTGACTGGAAATCCTAAACTTCTTACTAAGTTCAGTTAGTAACTGTGGATGCAAAGTTTTATCACCATTAATACTAATAACAAAGGAAATATGAACAATAACAAAGGGAGGTGGAAACAGGGGAGGGAGGCAGGGACAGTAGGAATGGTGGGTAGGGTTGGGGGAAAAAGACAGAAAACTGTACTTGAACAGCTCACAGCTCAGGCTATTGTTGTTTCTATTGAACAACAATAGAAAAAATTAAAAATTAAAACAATGAATATTTTAAAGCGTAAAATACTAATAACAACAAACATATCAAGAGAAATATTATTTTAGAATGTACTTTAAAATATAAGATACTTCTTCCTTCATTTTAAAAATTGGATCATGGATTTTCAGGTAGAAAGAAGACTCCATATCCAATTATTCTCATCGTCATGTAAAAGCAGAGGGAAGGCAAAAGCCCAGGAAAGGCAGAAGACTAGACATGGAGACCAACAGACATTTCCTGAGAAAGCAGATCAGGATCTGCTTTCATTTACTATTTCGGTTTCTCTGGGTAAGTCACTTTACCTCTCAGAACATCAGTTTCCTCATCTATAAAATGGACACATAATTTCCCCCACAGAGCATTGACTCAAGGATCAAATCAAATGGCATATAAATTACCCTAGGCCAGGCCCAGAAAATCGTAGTTGGTATAGTAAACTTTCAGTTTTTTTAGGAGCAAGTTAACTGATTTGCAGAATAAAGATGGGTTAAGTTAAAATCATACATTCACACACAAATAATAAATATTGTGTGTGTTCTGATTAGGAGAATATACATATTTTAAAATATAATGATAATACCCTGGCTAGTGTGGCTCTTTTGTTTGGAGCTCCATTCCATAATCGAAAGGTTGTGGCAGCTCCCAGTCAGGGCATATACCTAGGCTGTAGGTTCATTCCCAGCTCAGGACACCGGCATGTGCAACCCCTGGGCCCAGAGAGGCAGATTCCTGGTCCATTGCTCAACCCCAGTCTGGGCAAATGTGGAAGGCAACCGGTCAATGGGTCTCTCACATGATGTTTCTCTCTCCCCCTTCCTCTCTCTCTTTCTCTCTTTCTAAAATCAATGAAAAGAAATGTCCTTGGGTAAGGATAAAAAAAAATAAATAAAATAAAATATCATGATAATTTCTGCCCCAGAGCAGGGATCAGATATGCACCACTTTTAGCTACAGCTCCGACCCCACCAGTTGCGGCTGTGTCTGCTCAGCCTCTGCCCAGCTCCCACCCTTCTTCCCGTCTTGCTATCGCCACCTCATCATGCTCTCTCCTGATACTCGGCAAGAATTTGTCTTTTCTCCCTCTTTTATTTTTTCTTCCTCTTTTATAATAGCTGCTGCCTAACTTCCCCATGCACGCAATTCACCTGGGGAGGTGAGTAGGATCCAAGCCCCCTCTGTACCCAACAACAGTTAACTTATACCTGACAAGCTAGGGCACAGAGCTAATACAGCTGCATTTACAGATTATTTGTGATTATCTGTGATCTCCCAATACCTTGCCTAACTCCAAGCCTCCGCACACACAAATACATGACACACCACCACTTTCAACACTCTTCTCAGTTAATTTATATTTGACTCTCACTATTCTACACCTTTCCTTCCAAATGGCCCTTCAGTTTATGTCTCTGTGCTCTTAATGCCAGAGAAATAATTTCTTCTTGAAGATGCATCCCATTTGATATTTTGATAACTGAAAAATTTCTCTTTTACTAAGCCACGCTCTCCTTTTGAATAATATTAATCTGAGTTTTTCTCCTTCCCCATAATGATTCTCAAAAAAAGGAGAAAAAAACAGATCTAACTCCTTTTCTATGAAGTAAACTCTTCAGATGAGACCCCATATAAGTTAGGCTGTACCACAAACATACAATGCTAAGTGAAAGGTGATAGTCTCATAAGACTACATAGAGTATGATCTCACTTACATGACATTTGGAAAAAAGGTAAAACTATAGGGATAGAAAACACATTGTGGTACCCAGGGATAGGATCTGAGGTAGAGGTCATGGGCACTACTGTTTGACTTACAAAGAGGCGGCATAAGGAAATTTTGGGGAGTATTGAAATCATTCTGATCCATTCATTTACTGATGGGCACCTAGGTTGCTTCCAGCACTTGGCTATTGTAAATTGTGCTGCTATGAACATTGGGGTGCATAGGTTCTTTTGGATTGGTGTTTCTGGGTTCTTAGGGTATAAACTTAGCAGTGGAATTGCTGGATCAAAAGGCACATGGAATTCTATGCAGCAGAAAGAAAGAAGGAGCTCCTACCCTATGCATAAGCATGGATGGAACTGGAAAGCATTATGCTAAGTGAAATAATCCAGATGTTGAAAGACAAATACCATATTATCTCACCTTTAACAGGAACCTAAACAACAAAACAAACAAGCAAGCAAAATATAACCAAAGACAGTGGAATAGAAAACAGGCTGAGAGTAACCAGAGGCGAGAGGGGAAGGAATTTCAGGGGAAAAGGGGAAGGGGTCACAGAAACAAATATAAAG
>PVKM010041352.1:0-13152 GCA_004027735.1 Carollia perspicillata
TTTTGTCTTGGAAGCTCTTTATTTGGCCTTCTATCTTGATTGAGAGCCTTGCTGGGTAAAGCAGCCTAGGTTGCAGGCCTCTGGTTCTCATTACTTGGAATATTTCTTGCCATTCTCTTCTGGCTTGGAGTGTTTCCATTGAGAAGTCAGAAGCTAACCTTATTGGGGCTCCCTTGTATGTTACTTCCTTCTTCTCCCTGGCTGCCTTTAAGATTCTCTCTTTGTCATGGAATTTTGCCATTTTAATGATGATGTGTCTTGAAGAGGGCCTCTTTGGGTTCCTCTTGATTGGGACTCTCTGTGTTTCTGGGATTTGCATGAGTTTTTCTCTCATCAAATTAGGGAAGTTTTCCATCATTACTTTTCAAATAGGTTTTCTATCCTTTGCTCTTCTTCTTCTCCTTCTGGTATCCGTATTATACAAACAGTATTACATTTCATATTGTCTTGCATTTCTCTTAATCCCTCTTCATCATTTCTGAGCCTCTTTTCCTTTTCTTGTTCTTTCTGGGTGATTTTTTTCTACTTTGTCCTCCAACTCACTCATCCGATCTTGTGCTTCATCCATCCTTGATGTAGCCACTTTTTATTAACCTGTTTTTTAATGATTATGGAGATTAAGAAATTAATCTCCTGCCTTGAGAACATGAAAATAATCTACTATATAGCATTCTGAGAGTTTTACAGTTTTATTACATTTATGCTTTTTATACAGCTATAATTGATCCTGGCCATGTTGTCACATATGTCAATTTCATTTTTCTTTATACAAATACCTAATTTTCTCATAATCATTTGTTGAAAATTTAACCATCTACTTCTGAAGCATCATTTCTGTATATGTGCACATGTTTTTTCCATTGATCTGTTTATATATTCCTGTTCATAAACACTATATTCTTTATTACTATAGTTTTATAATAATTCATGAAATTTGTTACATTGAGTCCTCCCACTTAATTCTTTTTTTCCTGAAGGTCTTAGCTATTCTTTGACTTTTACATTTTATGTCAATTTTAGATTTAACTTATTAATTTCTACCAAAAACCTATTTGAATTTCTATTAAATTATGTTGAATATATAATTCAATTTGAAAATTTTAATATTTTTAAAACACTGAGTTTATCAAACCTGCATAAATATGAGCTGTCTCTCCATGCACTTAAGCCAATGTTTATGGCTATCAAAGAGGCTTTATAATTTCTTGTATAAATAATTTTATTTTAACAATTTTCAATTTTGTTATTGGATTCACTCCTGTATGATATAATATGTAATTCTATAATAGTACAAGTTGTCTTTTTAAAAAGCAATAATATTATTAAAATTTTATCGATAGTTTAATAAATATTTACATTTATTTTCATGATTAATTTTAAACAAAAAAAAAATCCTGCTATGATTCTCTTAGTTCCTGAACTGCATCACATCAAATGCAGACATGGTACTCTGAGGTTAATAAAATGACTAATGGAACCCGCAGAGCCAACAGCCCTGGAGGTCAAGGACCCCAGGACTGGACACCAATTTTATGTTGCATTCTATCCAAACTTGATTTAACATTGGATTTTATTGTATCATCAACACACTGAAAGTTTTTTAAAGACCAAAAACCAAATGAACATATTTACATTAACTCAAACAAAATAAACCAGTGATGTCAAATTCTACTTTCCACACATATTTAAAAATATATAAGTTTCAATAACAATGAGTTTCTACTTTTGTACCTGGCAATGATAAATGGTGGCAAGAATGTAGAAAAACAAACCCTCTTATGCAGCTGATACCAGCTTTGTAAATTGATGTAAACATTTTGCAAAAGAATTTAGCATTTCCTACCAAAATGTAATATGCTTGTACCTGTTCTACTAGCAATTTTGCTATTAGAAAGGTATGCCATGGATGTATCCCTACACATACACAAAGAGTATAGACGAGGATGCTCAATGCAGCTCAAGTGTTCAGCCCACCTAAATGAGCTAAAAGACAGAACACACACACCATTTTATATTCATATGAAGCATGCTCATATACTTGAAAGTAAAGTAGGAGTACAAAGCCAAAAGTATACTATATAAAGCAAGGAGTATCCTATAAACCCATTAGTATTTTTTTAAGATTAGATAGATAACAGGCAATAGAGAGAGAGTGTATTAGAGTTCTCAGAGGAAAAGAACAAAAAGCACTGATGGATGGAGGGATGAATGAACACATAGATGGGTTTTAGATAGCAATGACTGTACATTCATGGAAATATTCTATAATAAAACACTGGAAACTGTTAAGAGTTGCCTCAAGTGAAGCAAACTAGGGAAGTTTTGATAAAATCATCTACTCTTTCATGAAATTTTATTTTTTAACACTGTACATGGTTTATTTTTTCAGTAATTAGTTAAAATATTAAATACTATAAGTGATTAATATGAAAATTCTCATTAATCCTTTTTCCTCTAGTCCAACCAGACACCAACCTATCAGTACTTCAGCTTCTCTGTCATGCTGTTTCTAATTTTTAGAACATATCTACTTCCATTTACCAACTTACTTCATATCATTTCTGCTGATTCATTGAAACTGCCCCTCACCATTGTTCTTTATATCTTCACAAATACCGTTTCTTCTCCTGAGTGTGTTCTGTTCCCTCTTCTAGTACTGAACTCTGTTTTTTAAATTTTATTCATATTTTTTCCTCTCATTTTTTATTGCTGTTCAAGTACAATTGTCTCCCTTTACTTCCCACCACACCCAGCCACTCCAGCAATCTCCACCTCCCACCCTTAATCCTACCCACCTTAGGCTTTGTCTATGTGTCCTTTACACATGTTCCTTGATGACCCTTCCTCCTTTACCCCCTGCTACCCTCTCCCCCTTCCCCTATGGCTACTGTCAGTTTGTTCTTTATTTCAATGTCTCTCGTTCTATTTTGCTTGCTTGTTTGTTTTGTTGATTAGGTTCCACTTAGAGGTGAGATCATCTGGCATTTGTCTTTCACTGCCTGGCTTATTTCACTTAACATAATGCTTTCTAGATCCATCCATGTTGTCACTAAGGGTAGGAGATCCTTCTTCTTTATACTGTATAGTATTCCATTGTGTAAATGTACCATAGTTTTTTTATCTACTCATTTACTGATGGGCACTTAGGTTGCTTCAAACATTTGGCTATTGTAAATTGTGCTGCTATGAACACAGAGGTCCATAGGATCTTTTGAATTGGTGTTTCAAGATTCTTAGGGTATAATCTCAGTAGCAGAATTTCTGGGTCAAAAGGCAGTTCCATTTTTAGTATGTTCAGGAAATCCCACACTGTTTTCCAAGGTGACTGCACCAGTCTGCATTCACAATAAAAATTTACTAGGGTAACCTTTTCTCCACAACCATGCCAGCACTTGGTCTTTGTTGATTTGGTTATGATAGCCATTCTGACTGGTGTGAAGTAGTATCTCACAGTAGTTTTAATTTGCATCTCTCTGACGGCAAGTGATACTGAGCATCCTTTCATATGTCTCTGGGCCCTCTGTGTGTCCTCTATGGAGAAGTGTCTATTCAGGTTGTTTGCTCACTTTTTAATTGGATTGTTTTTCTTCTGGAATGGAATCCAGTTAGTTTGTTATGTATTTTGGAGATCAAACCCTTGTCTGACATGTCATTTGCAAATATGTTTTCTCATATAGTTGGTTCCATTTTCATTTTGATATTTTCTTTAGCTGTGCAGAAGCTTTTTATTTTGATGAAGTCCCATTTATTTATTCTTTCCTTTGACCCTTGCGCTAAGGGACATATCAGTGAAAATATTGCTGCATGGAATATCCGAGATTTTCCTGCCTGTGTTATCCTCTAGAACTTTAATGGTGTCACGATTTACATTTAAATCTTTTATACAAGTGGAATTTATTTTTGTATATGGGGTAAGTTGGTGGTTGACTTTCATTTCTCTGCATGTAGCTGTCCAGTTCACCCAATACCATTTGTTGAAAAGGCTATCTTTGCTCCATTTTATGCTGATGCCCTCTTTGTCAAATATTAATTGACCACAGAGACTTCGGTTTATTTCTGGGCTCTCTATTCTGTTGCATTGATCCGTGTGTCTGTTCTTATGCCAGTACCAGACTGCTTTGATTACTGTGGCCTTGTAACATAATTTAATGTCAGGTATTGTGATCCCTCTTACTTTGCTCTTCTTTCTCAAAATTGCTGAGGCTATTTGGAGTTATTTATGGTTCCATGTAAATTTTTGAATGTTTGTTCTATACCTGTGAAATATGTCATTGGTATTTTAATAGAGATTGTGTTGAATCCATAAAATGCTTTAGATAGTGAGTACATTTTGATGATGTTAATTCTTCCATTCCATGAACACAATATATGCTTCCATTTATTTGTGTCTTTCTTAATTTCCCTCTTCAGTGTTGTATAGTTTTCTGAGTACTGGTCTTTTAACTCGTTGGATAGGTTTATCCCTAGGTACTTTATTTTTCTTGTTGCTATAGAAAATGCATGTGTTTACTGATTTCTACTTCTGATATTTCATTGTTAGTGTACAAAAATACCTTCAATTTCTGAATATTGACTTTGTATCCTGCTCTTTTACTAAATTCGTTTATTAGGTTGAGTAGTTTTTTTGGTGGAATGTATAGGGTTTTCTATGTACATTATCATGTCACCTGCAAACAATGACAGTTTTACTTCTTTCTTTCCAGTTTGGATGCCTTTTATTTCTTTTTCTTATCTGATCACTGTGGCTAAGACTTCCAATACTATGTTGAATAGAAGTGGGGAAAGCAGACATCCTTGTCTTGTTCCTTATCTTAGTGGGAAAGCTTGTAGTTTTTGCTCATTGAGTATGATGCTGGCTGTAGTTTTCTCATATGTGGCCTCTATTATGTTGAGGTATTATACCTCTACTCCAACTTTGCTAAGTGTTTTTATCATAAATGTGTTCTGTACCTCATCAAGTGCTTTTTCTTCATCTATTGATATGAACATGTTATTTTTGTCTTTTTTTTTGTTTATGTGATGTATTATGCTTACTGATTTGCAAATGTTGTTCCAATCTTGCATCCCTGGGATCAGTCCCACTTAATCATGGTGTATGATCTTTATAATGTACTTCTGGATGTGGTTTGCTAATATTGTGTTGAGAATTTTAGCATCTATATTCATCAGTGATATCAACCTCTATTTTACTTTTTTGTTGTGTCTTTATCTGGTTTGGGAATTAGGATGTTGCTGGCTTCATAAAAATAATTCCGAAGTTTTCCCTCTTCTTGGAGTTTTTTGGAATAGTCTATGAGGGATAGGGGTTAGCTCTTCTTTAAATGTTTTTTAAAATTCTCCTGTGAACCTGTCTAGTCTATGGCTTTTGTGTGCCAGAAGCTTTTTGATTACTGCTTTGATTTCACCAGGTGTTACTGGTCTGTTCAGGCCTTCTTCTTCTTTTTCATTCAGTTATAGAAAATTATATTGTTCTAGGAATTTTTCCATTTCACACAGGTTTTCAGATTTCTTGGCATAATTGTTCATAATTTCTTACAATCCTTTGTATTTCTGTGGTATCAGTTGTAATCTCTCCTCTTTCATTTCTGATTGTGTTTATTTGGGTCTTCTCTCTTTTTTTCTGATGACTCTGCTTAAAGGCTTATTGGTTTTCTTTATCTTTTCAAAGAACTGGCTCCTGGATTTATTGATCATTAGAATTGTTCTTTTGATCTCTTTGGTCTTTTAATTCTTTTCTGATATTGGGTATTTATTTCCTTCTACTTTCTCTGGACTTTGTCTGTTATTGTTCCTTCAGTTCTTGTAGATGTAGGGTTTGGTTGTTTATTTGAAATGTTTCTATCTTTTTTAGGTATGCCTGTATCACCATGAAGTTCCCTCTCAGTACTATCTTTGCTGTGTCCCATAAGTTTTAGACTATTTTGAGTTCATTTTTATTTGTTTCCAGAACTTTTTCATTTCTTCCTTGATCTTATTCTTAACCCACTCATTGTTTAATAATGTGCTATTCAATCTCCATGAATTTGAGTGTTTTCAAGTTTTTTTCCTGGAGTTTGATTTCTAGTTTCAGGCCCTTGTGGTCTGAGAAAATGCTTGATATGATTATAATTTTATTGAATTTGTTGAGTCTCGTTTTGTGTTCTTTCATGTGGTCTATCTTTGAAAAATGTTCCATGTACATTTGAAAAGAATGTGAACTTTGCTTCTTTGGGATGAAGGTTCTATATATATCAGTTAAGTCCATTTGCTCTAGGGCATTGTTTGATGCCACTATATCCTTGTTGATATTTTGTTTGGAAGATCTGTTCATTTCTGACAGTGGGCTGTTAAAATCCCTTAAGTTTGTTGCTGTCTATGTCTTTCTTGATGTCCTCCAAGATTTTCCTTATATATTTGGGTGCTCCTATGTTGGGTGCATATATCTTTATATCATTTATGTCTTCTTTATGAATTCTTCCCTTGAGAATTATGAAGTGTCCTTCAGTGTCTCTTCTTATGGCCTTTGTTTTGAAGTCCATTTTGTCTGATATAAGTATCGCTACATTGGCTTTGTTCCTGTCCATTTGCTTGTAATATTTTTTCCAACCCTTAACTTTCAATCTGTGTAGGTCTTTTCTTCTGAGGTGGGTCTCCTATAGACAGAATATGCATGGGTCATCTGTTCTTATACATTCAGGTACCCTATGGCTTTTGATAGGAGCATTTAATCCATTTACATTTAAGGTTATTATAGATAGGTGCTTATTCATTGCCATTTTATTCCCCTTGTACCTGTGCTCCTCTCACTCTCAGTTTTTTTCCCCCTCTTCTTAAAGCATTCCCTTTAGCATATCTACCAGTGGTGCTTCATTGGAGGTGTATTCTTTTAGCCTTCTTTTGCTGGAGAGCTCCTTATGTCACCTTCCATTAATAGAAAGGTTTGGTTGGTAGAGGAGTCTTGTTTGCAGCCCTTTGCTTTTCATTACTTGGGATATTTCTTGCCATTCCCTCCTGGTTTGTAGTGTTTCCATTGAGAAGTCAGCTGCTAGTCTTATCAGGGCTCCCTTGTATGTTACTTTCTGTTTCTCTCTTGCTGCATTTAAGATTCTTTCTTTGTCTTTGAAGTTTGCCATTTTAATTATAATGTGTATTGGAGTGGGCCTCTTTGAGTTCCTCTTGATTGGGACCCTGTCTGCTTCCTGGATTTGTGTGACTTTTTCTCTTATCAAATTAGGGAAGTTTTGCATCATCACTATTTCAAACAGGTTTTTCTATCCCTTGCTCTTCTTTTCTGGTATCCCTATTATATGGATATTATTATGTTTCATGTTGTCCTACAGCTACCTTAACATGTCTTTGTTCTCTTTTTGAGTCTTTTTTTCCTTTTCTTGCTCTCTGAGATTTTTTTCTACCTTGTCATCCAGCTCACTGATTTGATCTTCTGTTTCATCAAACCTGTTTTGAATCCTTCTACTGTGTTTTTCAGTTCAGAAATTGTATTTTTCATTTCTTCTTGGCTCTTGTTGATAGTTTTATGTCCTTTTTTATGCTGACATAGTTTGCAGTGAATTAATCATAATTTCCCTGTAGCTTTTGGCAATTCTCGGTGAGCTCATTGAGCTTCCTTATAATCATTATTTTGAACTCAGTATATGATAGTTGACTCTGTATCATTTAGCATTCTTTCTGAAGATTTCTCCTTTCCTTTTGTTTGAGGGGTTGTTTCTTTGCCTTCCCATTATTTGTGAGACTCTTCTTGTTTGCCTCTGCTTCTTAAATTAATCTATTTTGACTCCCTGAGTTGGTGGTGTGAACTTCTATGGTAGAAAACCTGTGAGATGCAGTGGCTCATTCTTCTTGTTCTCCTGAACATGATGCTCTTAGGGTGCCCTGTATGCCATTCATGTTGGTTCTCTGGATGTAACAGATTTTATTGTGGTTGGGTTGTTCTTTGGTGGGTTCTTCCCTCCAGCTGGTTAACTGGGGTTCACTCCACCCACCACATCTTGTATGTTGTTGTGCAGGTGCTGCCCAAACAAAACCACGAAGCTGAGGGAACAAACTAATATCCTCGATAGTATCTCTCTGCCCCCTGCAATCCCACTATCGACAGCAAATGAACCAGTATTAATAAGGGTGTAAAGAGGTTATAGAGAAGTAAACCATTGTATAAACTCCAGTAACTTAATGTGCATAAACTTGATAGACAAGAAACGAATATTACAAAGCTATGCAAGAAAGAAAATATCACTAGTCATGAGGAAGACCACAGTGGATTTTGTCTCAGTAGTCTCTATAATTACCACTGTTTTCCCTTCCTGGATCCACCTCTGGTGATGTCAGATGTTGATCCCGTCTCACTGTAGGCAGCTTGCTCTGAGACTTCCAGTGATCTACTGTCTATGACTATCTACTTCAGTTGTTATTCTGCACTCAGCAGTCAGGCTTACACCCCATAGGGTGGGGCAGAATTACTCCTGGGGTTGGAGAGGAGCTATTGTTTCCCCTCAGTCTGCTGCTGCTCAGAGGGTAATGTTCTGCCAGAGCAGGATGGCTGCTGCCATATGGGGGATGACTCAGCACCAGGATTCCAAGACTACTCTCTCAATTCTCTCCCTAAAGCTTCCATCCCCAGTCTCTCTTCAGACATCTCCAGACCACTCTTCCCCATCTTTGCTAGAGCCCTAGTTAAGTGGCTTCAAATCAAAACTTGTGTGTTAGCCCTTTAAACGGCTCTTTGCATCTCCAGCCAGCTGTTGGTCTCTGGCAGAGAGCAATCTTGCTGCCTTTAGCTGCTGGTTGTTATTTGTGTACTTTTGGGGCTCTGGTGCTCTAGGCTGGGTATCCTAGCTTAGGGTTTATACCCCACACTTCTCAGCGGGATCCAATCAGTTGCTTAACTATCCCTATGGCATCACCTATGGGCACCCAGCCAGCTCTCTCGAGTCTCTACCACATTTCTTACCAGACAGGTTGTGCTGAAGGTGATTCTTCTATCTGTCCAAGGTTATAAGGTTCCTCTCTCACTATTATTCAGTTATTTTTTCTGGGTGATTTCTCCACAGTTTAGTTGTAATTCCAGGTAATCCTGGGAGGAGGTTAGTGTGGCTTCTATTTACTCCTCCACCATCTTACCTCCAAGAAAATACTGAACTCTTATTCACCCTTCAAGACTTCCATCACCAGTTGTGTGAGAATTTCCAGGAGTTAGTCCTTCTTCTAGTCTTTCTTCTTCTTTTGCACCTAGAATTATAGTGAGGGACATTTTGGATTATAACTGTTTATTTGCATCTGTATCTTTCTTATTCCAACTCTGGGTACAGATTCTGAATTAGGCTTTGACATGTTCACCCTAACATCTGACAAAATGGTTTATCCTATTGACTCTGTTTGAGCTTCAAAATTATGTGTGCAAGCACCTAAAAATTCAAAATTCTGAAGATTCTATGGGCCATAAATCTTTACTTTCAAACATATCCACGAGGGCTGATTAGATTTCATTCAGCATAAAATCTCTTAGTTTAGTAAATATCTGAACTTTCTGTTGATCATAAATATTTCAAATCCCCTAGTGCTATTGTAATCACCTATTTTCTTCAATATTATTGCAATCTTCTCATCAGCTGCCTTTGTATTTTCCTTCTTTGAAGTTATCATTTATTGGGAATATACTATGTGGCAGGTGATCTACTGAAAACCTTGTGTAAACAAGCTCTAATCTTCATAATCCTACAAGGTGAGTATTGCTTTTTCTGTTTCTAGTTCGGAAGGCTGCACCAGACAGAGAAATTCATTAACTTGTCCAGGTGGTTGCAATGGATCTAGCTCTCCCTGATACCTGTATGCTCTTTCTACTTCATCTTGCTGGCTCTCCTGGACTTGGCACCACCTCCTGCAGCACCACAGAATTCCACCACTGCCATATTTCTTTGATGTGCTCCTTTCTGTCTGCTTTTTCGGTTACTGTTTTTTACCTCCTATCTCTAAAAGTGGAGTTTCCAAGCATAGACGTCCCTCTAAAGTCAAACTTTCCTCTTTGGCTTCAATTAGTGTTTCTAGATCAGCAATTTTCAACCTTTTTCATCCTGTGGCACAAATAAACTAATTACTAAAATTCCACAGCATACCAAAATATATTTTCTGCTATCTGAAAAAAATAGGTATACAATTTATTTATTCACATCAGGTGGTTATTGTTGTATTGGCTGTTGTCATTTACTTATTTGACAATCTAAGCAAAAAGAGGTCAGAGCCCCTGACTAAATAGTCAGGCACTGTTTGTTTTAAAAATTCTTGCAGCACACCAGTTGAAAATTGTTGTTCTAGAAGATAACTCCTGGTTCTATGTTAAAAATATTTATAGTTTTATTCTGTTTTGAATAGGTGATTTTTTAAAATCTGTACATTCTTGAATGTCATTTTTCTTTTTCTCCTAAAAACATTTAGCTCAGACTTTCCCAGCCTCAGCTCTATTGACCTTTTGGACCAGATAATTATTTGTGGTGGTGAGTCACTTGTGCATTACAGGATATATACCCACTAGATGCCTGTAACATTCCCTGCCCCTGGTTGAGACAACCAAAATGTTCCCAGACATTCCAAAATATCCCATGTGTGGGTGTGCGTAAGTGTGTCTAATTTCTCCCCACTTGAAAATCATTGGATTATGCCCTGGCTGGTGTATCTCAGTGGACTGAGGGCTGGATGTCGAGGCAAGGGATCACTGGTTTGATCCCCAGTCTAGGATGCATGCCTGGGTTGCAGGCCAGGTCCCCAGTGCGGGGCTCACGAGATTTAACCACACATTGATGTTTCTTGCCCTCTCTTTCTCCCTCCTTTCCCTTCTCTCTTTAAAAAATAAATAAATAAATAAATAAATAAATCTTTAAAAAAGAAAATCATTGAATTTTAACTGAATATCCTGCCAGCCCATTTGACCAAATTTAAATTCATAGTCTTCTCCTAAACCTCTCCTCCTCATTTCCTAATTTCTATTACTGGGGCTAAATTTTTTTCAGTCATTCAAGTTCGAAATCATTTCTGCTTACCATTCATTTATGCGTCAGCTCCTACTCTTAGTCTTCCACATCCAGCCTTTACTAAGACACATTGCATGGACTTTAACCCCTGAGTCTCTCTTTTCATTTTTAATTTCCCTTCCTGGTTCTGGCCTCCATCCCCTCACACTAATTCAAATGACCTTCTTATTATCTTAATTCTTCCTATAAGGCTTTCTTAATGGTAGATTGTACTGCATTCCTTCTTTTATTAGAACTTCAGCACTTCCCTGTCATAGACCTAATTAAGTATAAATTGCTCACCCTTGAATTTCAGGGCTTCCACCATATGGCACCACCTCCCTTTCCAGCCTCATTTCACACATCTCCTCCACAAGTACCAACATTGCTTATTGCTCATCAAAAATGATCTGTGCATATGGCCCAATGCCTTTTACTTATGCTCTTACCTCAGTTGGTGAGTCCTCCTCCACAATTTTCCTTTAAAAAATGAAAAGAAAAAAAAAAAACTCACTCTTCTTTCAAGGTCAATCTGAAATCCTACATTGCTCACAAATCACTTTATCATTGACCCAACCAAATACCTTCTCTTTCCTCTTTCAATGCCTTTACCTCACCATACTATCTTTTCTTAAAATAATATTTTATTGATTATGTTATTACAGTTTTCCCATTTCCCCACTTTATTCCCCTCCACCCTGCACACTCTCCCACCCACATTCCCCCTGTTTAGTTCATGCACATGTGTCATTGGTTCTTTAGCTTCTACATTTCCCATACTATTCTTGCCCTCCCCCTGTCTATTTTCTACCCACCATCTATGCTACTTATTCTCTGTACATTTTCTCCCTCTCTCCTCCTCCCACTCCCCTGTTGCTAACCCCCCATGTGATCTCCATTTCTGTGGTTCAGTTCCTGTTTTGGTTGTTTGCTTTGTTTGTTTCTGTTTTTGTTTTAGGTGTAGTTGTTAATAATTGTGAGTTTGCTGTCATTTTACTATACCTGTTTTTTATCTTCTTTTTCTTAGATAAGTCCCTTTAACATTTCATAAAATAAAGGCTTGGTAATGATGAACTCCTTGAACTTGACCTTATCTGACAAGCACTTTATCTGCCCTTCCATTCTAAATGAAAGCTTTGTTGGACAGAGCAGTCTTGGATGTAGGTCCTTGCCTTTCATGACTTGGAATACTTCTTTCCAGCCCCTTCTTGCCTGTAAGGTCTCTTTTGAGAAATCAGCTGACAGTCTGATGGGAACTCCTTTGTAGGTTACTGTCTCTTTATTTCTTGCTGCTTCTAGGAGTCTCTCCTTCATTTTTATCTTGGTTAATAGCCTTGGTGTGTTCTTCCTTGAGTCCAACTTCTTGGGGACTCTCTGAGCTTCCTGGACTTCCTGGAAGTCTATTTCCTTGGCCAGATTGGGGAAGTTCTCCTTTACTATTTGTTCAAATAAGTTTTCCACTTGTTGCTCTTCCTCTTCCCCTTCTGGTACTCCTATAATTTGGATGTTGGAGCGTTTAAAGATGTCTTGGAGGTTCCTAAGCCTCTCCTCATTTTTTTGAATTCTTGCTTCTTCATTCTTTCCTGTTTGGTTGTTTGTTTTTTCCTTCCGGTCCACTCCATTGATTTGAGTCCCAGTTTTCTTCCCATCACTATTGGTTCCCTGTGCATTTTCCTTCATTTCACTTAGTGTGCCCTTCATTTGTTCATCTAATTTGTGACCAAAATCAACCAATTCAGTGAGCGTCTTGATCACCAGTGCATTGAACTGTGCATCTGATAGGTTGGCTATCTCTTGGTCGCTTAGTTGTATTAGCTCTGGGGCTTTGATCTGTTTTTTTACTTGGGCTATTTGTGTGTGTGTGTGTGTGTGTGTGTGTGTGTCTCATAGCACCTGTTACATTGAGGGGCAGAGCCTTAGGTGTTCACCAGGGCAGGGCAACCCAGTCACTGGGTTGTGACACTGTATGTGGGGGTGGGGTCTGAGAGGGATCAGTAGTGCTTGTTCTGCTCTCAGTCAGATCCCAGACCCTTCTGCTCATTCCCCCAAGCAAACTGGGCCCGCCCTTCTGGAGCTGATTCCCGGTTGGTGGATTTGTGTACATTCTAGGACCTGGTGGGTCGCTCCAACGAACTCTCCTGTGAGGCTGGGAGTC
>PVKM010041353.1:0-13158 GCA_004027735.1 Carollia perspicillata
ATCGAGGTCAAGCACAGAGGAGCAAGAAAGGAGGAGGAACTTCACTTTGCACCAATCCCGGATTGCCTGCCTAGACTTTCATGTGTGAAAGAAATAGTTTTTTATTATACTAAAGCCGCTCTTCTATGCTTTTCTTCACCACTTCCCACTGAACCTGACCTTAATTAGTACACTATGCAACAGATGAGGAAACGGAGGCCCAGAGAAGCAGGGTGATTTTTAATCCATAACGTAGGAGTGGCATCTCCACATGTAATCATCTCTACAGAAAATTAAGCAACAAGCAAAAACAAAGCTGCAGCCCATAATAGTAAAAACAACAATCAGAAATACAGGTGCACAGAAAAGGAACATTTACAGAGCACAGATTTCTCTGTTGTAAATCGTGGAGGATGGACTGATCCTCCACTGAGGCTCAGTAGATCTCTCCTTGGGGATTTCTTTCTGGTGACACCAGCAGTTCTGTTTCCTAGTTTCCCTTGCGGATGAGTTGGTCACGTGGCTAAGTTCCATCCAAAGGGTGAGTGGAAGTGAAGGAGTGATCTGAGCCCCTTCCACACCTGCTCTGTGCTCCTTACGTAACCAGCAACTGACCACAAAGGACTCTGAGGTACTAGGTGAGGGTGGAGCCACCTGATGATGGCACCTGGGTCCCGGAATCACCCTGTGGGAAGCCACCTGCTGCCCAGAAACACCCCTTTTTGAACTGTTACGTGGGTGGGAAACAGGCTCATGGTTTGGAACTTCCTTGTTTCAGCCGTACTTAACACAGTCTCATGTCCTGACCTTTGCCTCAGCGGCATCTGGGTTAGAAGCCGACCTGTGCTAGGTAGACTGAGCCTGAGGCAGACTTTTGTTGACACAGTTACCAGGTATGATGGGATTTTCAGTTTATCCTGGTTTCAGGTTTGGTGCCCAACTCACTCCAGCTGCCTGTGGGCTGCACTGCCCGTGTGTGGGTCCCGGGCTCTTCTGGTTCCTGGTCTCAGGGAGGGTGGCACTGCCCACCGACCTGCCTACGCCCTGAGACCGGATCTTGGCTCCAGCCATTCTGGACTTTCAACCTCTTCTCTAAAGCTTGTCTTTCCCTCTACCTTGCCCCTACCCCTGCTCCCCATTTCTTCCTATTTGATGTTATTGGCCTTCAGGGTGACCACTTAGCCTATTCCTTTAGAAAATAAGTAAACGAGAGAGTGAGTTTTGTCTTTTTCATTTACATCTGTGAACTGACACCGGGGTCCAGCCTTTCAGAGAAAACAGAAGTCTTAAGTTTCTTTCCATATTCTCCAATTAAAAAACTTTCAGTCTTGGCCCTGGCTGGGTAGCTCAGTTGGTTAAAGCATCACCCCCATAAACCAAGGTTTCAGGTTTGATCCCTGGTCAAAGCACATACAAAAATCAACCAATGAGTCATGGCTGGTATAAGCTGAGTGGATTGAGCGTGGGCTGTGAACCAAAGGGTCACTGGTTTGATTCCCAGTCAGGGCACATGCCTGGGTTGTGGGCCAGGTCCCCAGTAAGGGTTATGCAAGAGGCAACTACATGTTGATGTTTCTCTTCCTCTCTCTAAAAATAAATAAATGAAATCTTTAAAAAAAATCAACCAATGAATGCATAAATTAGTGGAACAACAAAATCAATGTTACTCTCTGTCTCTCTCAAATCAATAAATAAAAATTAAAGAAAAGCCCTACAGCCTTTTGGGTACCACCATAAAATTCTTATTCACCTTCTGGGGAACCTTCTGGCTCCCAACTCATTTGCTGGGACCTTAACTGACAGGTCCTGAGCCCAATAAGAAAACAAAGTTCTAGTTCTCAGCTCTGTCCACTTCCCCCGATTTCTTCCGCATGGCAGTGGCCTGCTGGGGGAGGCCTGTTTCAGGCCTTGCTCTACCGATGATCTCAGAGGTAGGCTGTTCTGATTTTGAGGCACCTTTAAGTCTCTGTAGCAGCCTCTGGATCTATCTCCATGATGGCTGCCACCTCTCTGCACCTGCCCCCAACTTCAGGGGAACGGTCTTTACTCTTCGGGCTGCTTTGGCATCTGTTATTTCCCCCAAACTCACCAAGTCACCTCAACAATAGAGTGTGCAGGAAAGAACCTCCACGAACTCTGAGACCCCAGGAGAGTCACATCTAACAACACCCGGAGCCTCACACCCGCATCTGCTCCCTTCCCCATGGGGCTGGGAGGAAAAGGGAGGAGCCACTCCCTCTTCCTGGTCAGCCCCCTCAATTCAGCTTCTGCCCACTCACTCGATTGTCCTTGGGCTTGGACCAGTGAGTTCAGGTGCCTCAGAACAGCTCCCTAGAGTCAACAGTGGCTCTGCCTCAGGACGAGGGGCATTTCATATACCTCATCTTGAAACTGGCAGAATCACCTAGCTCAGGTGAAATCAAAGTTCTTATACCACCAACATCTCCACAGGCAGGTAAACAGATGGGCTTCTAGTGGGGCCTACATGGGGTGTGGGGGGAGTGGGGGCAGAGATGAGCCAGGTTTGTTCTGGTCTTTGAAGAGCAAGGTCTCAGTTCCCCCTGCCTTCCGAGCTCCTCCATCCCCAGCCACAAACCTTGTTAATGGAATGGCACTTTAATATATTGCCCGCCTCCCCCCTCCCCGCCCACCGCCCCTGACCTGTCAGCACAGGGTTAATAAGAGAAGAGCCTCGCACTAAGTACTCATCTCAGCCCTTGGAGTCCCCGGAAGAGCCTCATCTTCCCCAGCAGGATGGCCAAGACAGGGCCAGAATAGTAGGAGGAGGACAGGAGGGAGACGGCAGCAGGCTGACCCCAGGGTGCCAAGGTTTCATCTTTGCCCCAGAGTACCCGGCACTGGTCCCAAACCCCTCTGCAGTGCCCGAGGGTGCATCCTGTCATCAAAGTAGAGGGCGAGTGAGGAGACTGGGTAATCACCAGGGCACCAAGGTTCACCAGGTTCACCAAGCCCGGCTGATCAGGAGATCACCTCTCTCACTCGACTTAAGCGGGTTACTGAGGCGGCGAGCTCTCCTGCTGCCTCCCAGTCCTCCCACAAACTGGCGCTACCCTGAGCTGCCTGAATCCCGCGAGGGAGTCATTTGCACTTGCCCCTGCCACCCGGGACCAGGCAGGCCGCCAATCCCGGCACTGCGCTCCCGTGCAGCGAGAATCCGGGGAAGAATGTGCGCTGCAGACTTGCAGAGACCAGGTTCAAATGCCTGTCCTGCTGCTGCCATGCTGCCGCAATGCGTGTGACTCTGGGCCAGCTCCCAAACGTGGCGTCTCAGTTTCATCTCCCTGTAAGAATAGCCTCTTTGTGTGGCTGCTGTGAGAATTAAACAGATACCAGTCGTGTAAAGTGCCTGACGCATAGTAAGCATTCAAAAAATGGCAGTTATGACCTGTTACTCTGGGGAGCAAGAGGTCACCATCGAGCTGCGTCTCTTGGCCCCAAGGTTATCAATTTACCCAGATTATTCTAGCAGCAATGAGCTTTTAAAAAAAAAAACTTTTTTTTGCTTGGACTTTTTAAAAAAGATTTTATTTATTTATTTAGAGAGAGTGGAAGGGAGGGAGAAAGAGAGAGCAAGAAACACCAATGTGTGGTTGTCTCTCACATGGCCCCCCACGGGCGGAGCTGGCCTGCAACCCAGGCATGTGCCCTGACTGGGAATTGAACTGGCGATACTTTGGTTCGCAACCCGAGCTCAACTCACTGAGCTACACCAGCCAGGGCTCAGCAATAAGCTTTAGCAAGTGAGAGCGCTGGGCAGACCGACACCGGCCACTGAGAAAGCCCGGTAGGAAGGGAATTCAGGGCCCAGGGCGAGGTCCGCCCCTGCTGCTGCTCTTGCCTTCCCGTCGGACCCATCTTCCTCTTTAGGGGATCTCAGGAGACTCAAGTCGGGGCAACCGAGGCAGCGCTCCGCGGTGGTTCTGCAGAATTCTGAGCGTGGGCGGTCGGGCCTGGGTGCCCTGGACGGCAGAGGCAGAATTCCGTGAGCCAGGGTGGCTACTGGGGACAGTTGCAATGGCTCTGTCGCCTCCGGCGCTTCAAAAACGTTCTGGCTCCCAGGCCTCGGACTCAAAGGGCCCCAGGAATGGGGTTGTCCAGGGCGGCTGTCCCCAGCATTCCTGCCCAAGGCCCCAGAGCTTCACGATCCCGGGAACAACTCGGGCTACTTACCCCAGAAGGCGGGCGGCGCTGGGCCTGGCACCCAGTGCGCCATCCGGCCGAAGGAGGTTGCGGCCGCTGGGGGCAGGTGGAGCCGCGGGATTCCTCCCGGCAGCTCGGCCGAGTCGGCGCTGGTACCGCTACTCTGTGAGTGAGGGTGCGCTTGGCACTCTAGAAGAGCTGGGCCGCGAGTAGATCTTGATTCAGTCCTGGCAGGGGCTAGGGCTGCTAGCGTCCTAAAGAAGGCTGCCTCTCCGTGCCTTCCCTGTGCCAGCCTCAGATTTGTGAGTCTCTCCAAGAAAGGGAATCTTTGGTGCAAGTAGGGACGCCTGTCGCCCTGGAAAGGCAGGCCTTTGGGTGCGTCCACACAGTGTTCCTGAGACTCTCTGGATTACCGGGTGGCTGGCTGTACCTGAAAGCGGGCACAAGCCCGCTCTAGATTGTGGCGCAACAGGGGAAAACTCATCCCATTGGAGGGCACCCGATTTCACCCTCTCCGCCCTGATGCCACTCCGCAGCCCACAGGACCATTTTCGAATTCCGGCGCTCAGGGACCCACGGAGTTCCCGGAAGAGACTCCTGGGAAGCAGCCCGCGAGGCCTTCACCCTGACACCAGGACTCCGGGTCTTTCGGACCCAGACGCGGCTCTGCTGCTTTCCGCCCCCGCAGCCACGACCCAGAGATCCACCTTCCCTTCTCGGTCACCGGCCCGGGTCAGCAGAGGCTCCAGGAGTCAGGATCCGCTGGCGCCGGGTTGTGTTCTGCCTGCACGAGAGGAAAGGCTGGTCTTCCTCCAGCCCCAGGCGCCTCTGCTTTCGAGAAGCGCTCGGGCGTGGCCTGACTTTTCCGGCTCCCCGGAGTGCCCTGGGCGCGCACTGGCTCAGCCGCGCACCTACGCACTTCTAAGGCGCAGGACCTTCCCATCTGGGCACACCGGAGCGTTTTCTCGCCCTACTGCCCACACATTCTCTTTCATGCTGTATCACAACCGCGCAAACCGGTGCGCACTGGTTCGAGTCTCCTTCCAGTGTCCCTAAGCGGCTTTGAGTGTCCAGGGCACAGAAGGCGTGGCCCTGGGATGGGAACCACAAAAAAGGGAAAATGAAGGCGTCCAGTCTGGAGCCCAAGTTCCTTTCGGCCCTTCTGCATTTGCCATTCAACACAGAAACACAGATCTCTCCCTTCTGGGTCCCAGCGGCACACTGGCAAGACAGGGATCTGCTGGGGTCCCAGAGGCTGAATTCCCTGCCTCCAGACTCCGGCGCCCCCACTCAGCTGGTTTTTGCCCAAACGGCGTTTCCCACCAGGACTGGGGGAAACCGAGGACGGAGTCACCTGATGTCTCTCCGAGGATCTCACCGGCTCTGTTTAACCTTTGCCCGTGTGGCGCGCCATCACGGCCGGCTGCCCCGGTGGACTGCCCCCCTCTCCCCACCGAGATGCGCTTCGGGTTAGGGACTCTAAGGTCCAGGCCTGAGCCGAGTCCTGGAGAGGGTCGCTTAGTGCAGGTCCTGGCAGGTACCAGAGCCGGATGGGGGTGAGGTGGGGGGAAATTTAGGAGGAAGTAGGGGGACCCCATGCTTCCCCTCTGCTCTCAGTAGCCCTTGGCTTTCCCGCCTCCAAGCAGCTGAGTTGACCAGCTGTCCCCAAGGGCTGGGTTCTACCTTCTTCATTCTGTTTCCCCTTCAAGGCTTGCATGGGAATGGGACCTGAGAACAAATGAAAGGTGAACATGGTCACAGGAGCAGAGAAGGAAACTTGAACTTCCAGTTGCTGTGTCCCTTTGGTCGCTGGGGCAAAACTCCTGGTTTCTGTGCTGCTGCAGGGAGAGAGGATCAAAGGGAGGGGAACCCTGTTTGGTGGACTTTGATGGGGAGTGGTGGTGTTCACCTGGCTACACCTGTGCAAAAGTTACCTCCTGGAGGACTGGGTTGTATTGATTTATGTAGTGGGTGAGTAGCTATTCGGGTTTATTTCCAGAACTTCTGCATAGTTTCACTGTTTAAATAAATGCTTTCAGGGTTAGCTTTCCTAGGGGAAATGCAAGAGTTGCAGCAAATAGTGTGGGGTCTACGCTGGGGTTCGGTTTACAGAATAATTCTGGTGGACAGGCACGTCGCCCCCTACTGGCCAGTGCGCGACAGGGAAACTCCAGCGATCCCACCTAGGCCGCTGGAAAGGGGGTGCCGGTGCACAGGTGGGATCCCTGACCGCCTGGGGCTAGAACCATCTGTATCTCTGGGACTTGGTGACCTGGTACTGAGCCCTGCTCAAAAGCCGTGCTGCAAGGCTGGGCCCTGGCCCCAGCAGGTGGCTGGGCTGGACTGGCTGCTGGCAGGGGTACCGGTGTGAATGTGGCTTTGTATGCTTCTGAGGAGCTGTCTTTGTGTTTGTATGTGTGAGCACATGTATTTGGGAGGAGCTCATCTATGTATGTATCTTCCAAATATCGGGTGCAGGAGAGTGTTTATTTTGCCTGAGGACATGTTAGTATTTTTGTGAGAGCGGGCTCTGTGGGTTTGTGTGTGTTTGCTTCTCTGTATGTGTGCATGTGAACATATGTGTGATGGTCTGTGTGTTTCCCTATGTGGCCACTACGTGTGATGGGGTGAGTGCTTTCGGTGTCATGCACAGTGCCTGACCCACACAAGTTCTCAATCCCAATGAAACGAATTATAAAAGCGTATGCTGTGCCTTTGTGAGGATCGGCTCACAGCCTGTTTGCCTGTGTGTCTGGAAAGCAGGGGGCAGGTTGGGTGGACATGGGCTCCAGGGGCTACTGTGCTTCCCCCTTCCCAGAAGTAAGCCAGGGTCTGTCAGCCTTGGGGGACACAGGGAAGCTTTCTGTGAGCCTCTCTCTTTGTGCCCTCAGGCAGCAGCTGATACTTCATCCCCTCAGTCACTGGAGGTTGGACCGCTCGGGCCCGTAAACACAGACCAGGTCATGGAGAACCCTAGTTGTCCAGAGAGAGAGAGAGATTGAGAGAGAGAGAGGGAGAGAGAGGCTGAGGGAGCTGCCAGGGCTGCAGCTTGGAATTCCCCCTGGAGGGCCCAGGTGTGGGGGGACTGCTGTGGGGTGCAGCCCCAGGGGGAGTGGTCTTAGCCGGCTGGGGAGTCATTTTCTTGACTCCCAGGCCCTGCACAGAGTGAAAGCCCAGGCACAGTCTCTGTGCCATGCTAGCTCAGTGTCCCACGTCTGCAGGAGTCTGGCCTGGGAAGGAACCCTTAACACTTAGAAAGTTAGTTCGAAAGCATTTTCGGTGAGTGCTGATTACACCAGAGAGGAAAGGCCCGAGAAGTTCCCGCTCGAGGATCACCTTGCCGGAAGAACGCCGCATCCCGTCCTTCCCTTCCCGTCTGGACGGGCAGGTTTGGTCCCAAACATCCTGGTCGCCGAGGTGGGATATGTTTGCCACCTACAGTCAACCGTGACCTAAAAAGCCTCGACTTCCTCCTGGAGGAGTCCTGCCCGCTTCGCCTGGACCAGCTAGACTTGTGGCGTAACGAGAGTGGGGGGTGGGGGCTCTTGCCCTGAGGGGAAGTGTTGCTGCAGGTTAATTTGCAGCCACAGAAGCACGACACCAGGTGCGGCTCACAGGCCAAGCCCCGGCAGCGGTTTTGCTTCCACTTAGAACAGGAACCCGAGCGGCCGGCCTCCCAGAGTCTCCTCTGACTTCTCTCCTCCCCACCCGTTCATCTCTACTGCAAAACAAAAGATTTGTGAGCTTGGAGACCTTTGCTCCATGGCCACACTCACAAGACTCAGGCTTCCAGACAAGAGGAGAGGATGAGCAGCGGATGAGCGGCCGCCCTTGGGGCCAGCGAATCTGCCCAGTGTGTCGCACCCTGACCTGGGGACTACGATCATCCCTGAATGCGCTCTTTCAGGAAATCTGCACCACCGGGTTTGTTCCCCAGCCTTGGTGTTTCCCAACACAGGCACCCATACTCCACACACAGCTTCCCGTTCCCCACCCGCGTCCAGGAATCCTCGAGGTAAAGAAAGAGGTGGGGAGGGCACTGCTTGGCTGGCGGGCACAGAGGAGTGCCCAAGGGGAGCAGGCTTCCCCCGCCCTGCTTCTGCACGGAGCTGCCCCGGCAAGAAAAGGGACAGGGGACTTTGCAGAAGGTCTCCGACTTTTCAGTCCCTTCGCTCCACTTTTCGACTTAGACGCGTTGTGTATGTGGGAAGGGGTCTCCGGGTTTTGGACTCCAGGGGCATCGTTGCCCAGAACCGGGTGGTGAGTCCCTGCAGGGAAATCAGACACGGCTGCACTCAAGGCTTGCGGGCCTCACGGTATGTATCCATATATATATATTTATCATTTCTAATTTTATTATAAAATAAAAGCAGAAATATTTCCCGAAGAACATTCACATGAGGGCGGAACAGGGAGACGGCAAGTCCGCGGCTCGGGAGGCACGCTCTGCCGGGAGCACTGTGGCCACAGTCCCGAGAGGAAGAGGAGAGCGCAGAGCAGAGCTGCGAGCGGCGCCAGCGGCCGGGCGGCAGGGGTCCTTCAGGGCGTCTCGCTGCCACCCTTCTCTTTCACTTAAGTTACTAGGGCAATGCGGACACCTGCAGCCCCAGTGACCGCCTCCGAACCCCCCTAGGGCCTCTGGAGATGGCCTAGGTTCAAAGGCCCTGTCTTTCCTTTGCTTTTCCTCCTCCCAGTACCCATCCCAGGAAAGGGAGGGACGGGGAGGGATAGAGGCCGTGCAGGAGGGGAAAGATCGAGGGGTGCAGACCCAGGGGCCAGGGTATGCGAGGCTGGCGGAGCGCAGAGGGACAGAAACAGAGAGACAGATAAACAGAAATCTAATGAGAGATGACAAGCCAGAAATATGGAGGGAAACGGACAGGGTCAAGAAGGGGGGAGAAAAGGGAGAGAAGGAAGGGAGGGAAAGGAAGAGCAAGGGAAGGGGAGAGAACAGAAGTGGAGAGAAGGTAGGGAGAGAGAGTGTAAGAACGGTGTATAATTTATTCTCTTCCCTGGTTCAAGACCCGCTCCCAGGCCTCCAAAGGATCTCCAAAGCAACTTGTCGAAAATAAAGCCCCAACAAAGACTGAGCCAGAGGGCCGTGGGCCCTGCCCGGCCGTCGGTTCTGCCCGATCGCGTGCGGGTCTTTCAGTACCTGGAAGGGCCGCCGGCGCCGGAGGCCCTCCGGACAAGGTCTCTCTCAGTTACCCCGCACCGAGCCGGGCAGGCCAGCGCGCCGAGGCGGGCGGGGCTCTAGGAGCCCAGGTCCACGAGGTTGGCTGACATGGGGTTGAGAATGGAGTCCTGCAGGCCGTGGTGGTGCTGCAGCGGGTCTGCGCCGCCTCCGCCAGGCACCGGCACGGGCACGGCGCTGGGGCCGGGAGGGTGGCCCAGGCTGTGCAGGGACGGCAGCCCGGGTGGAGGAGGCGGCGGGCTGAGCAGCAGCGCGGGGCTAGACGACGAGTGGTCCGGCGTCCCCGACGGCGTCTTCTCGTCCTCCGAGCTGCCTAGCACCGATTTGCCGCTGCCGTTCAGCGACGCCGCCAGCGGATTGTTGGAGTTGGAGTTCTCGCTGTTCTCCCTGCAAGTGCAGGAGCAAAGCAGCCAGGTCAGCGGGGAGACGGGGCTGCTCGGCGGCGCCGCGACGCCTGGAGCCCGAGCCGCCGCGGGCTGCCTGCGGGTGTTCGGTTTCTACCAGGCTCTTTTGGCCTGGTCTGGGGCTCTCATTCTTGCTGCCAGTTCTCAATCTCTCAACACCGATTTCTTTCTTACCCTTCTCCAGGTATCATATCTTCTCACTTCTCACGCTCTCTGTCTCATGAAAATCTTTCTTGCTTTCTGTATGTTGTTCCTCCCCATTCTTCACCACCTCCCCGACACTGACTTTGCTAACATCTCTTTCTCAGAGCAGAGGGCCTCCCTGGAGTTGAGCGGGTGGCTAGGATGGGGAGGAAGAGAGGACGTCTGGCTTTTCAGAATACTTTTGGCTTCTCATCCCAGGGCTTGCTGGGTAGACACGGGGCCAGGAGAGTGAGAGACCCTACACACAAGGCACAGGGCCCCACTTAAAGCCAGGGATCCCAGAGGCCTTCAATTCCTTTTGCGTTTCTGCGCTTAAGGGAAGTATCTGACTGCCCAGCAGATCCCTGGAGCTAAGAGTCCTTTCCCTCTGGCTTCGTACTGGCAGGCCCGGTGAGGGCTCTCCTCACTGGGCCTAGGTACAGGGCCCTGCGGATGGAAACTCCCTCTCCCTGGTGGCACAGTGAAAACTTCAGCTGGGGGGCTGGAAACTGGGAGCTTGGAGGGCTCATAGCAGAATGGGGAAAGGAGAATGAAGGGGACTCCTAATCCTGCCCCAGACCTTCCCCTCGCATCAGAAAAGGAGGGACTCTGCAGCCC
This sequence comes from Carollia perspicillata, assembly GCA_004027735.1. NCBI lineage: Eukaryota > Metazoa > Chordata > Mammalia > Chiroptera > Phyllostomidae > Carollia > Carollia perspicillata. The sequence goes on from PVKM010041353.1 coordinate 10,540, forward strand.
CTACCTGGGGCCTGGCCTGAGAACCAAGTTCTTCAGAAGTCTGGGTAGGTGCCATTCTGGGTAGCAGGGGACCCCAGCAGGGAGAACCCACCTTCTGCGCTGCCTCTGACTTGCAGCCCTGACAGATTTGGAGATTTGAACTCTTGGGTGGATTCTCTTCACTGGCTTCCTGAGGCCTTTTCTTTCTGTTTTCCTGGAAGGGAACTTCCCACAGGGCTGGTAGCTGAGATTTTACAACTGTGGATACCTTACCCTCACGGTCTCAGACCCTAGGGTCCACCAGAAGCTACCCCTGCCTCCAGAGATCTGGTTCCACTGTTAATCCTCCCTCAAACCCTGACCATGCAAACTCCAGGTCACACGCATCGTACACCACCAACCCAGGGATCTGGTCTTGCTGTTGCCCTCAGGCTGGATTCTGCTCCCACAGCTGTTTCTGTCCCATTTCCCCCTTCAGATTTGGGTTTCCGAGGGGCCACAGCGCTGGCAGCCACAAGGGCCTAAGGTCAACTGTTAGGCTAGTTCAAGAAGTCTTGGTTTCCTCGAGGACAAGCAACTAACAGCCTTTCTGCTGTCTCAGCTCACCCCAAACCTATGGCCCTACCCACGAAAGGGGGTAAGACCAGAGGAGAGAGGGGTCCAGGGCCTGGCAGGCCAGGGAAGGGCTGCTGGGTCCAACAGGGCTGGAAAGTATTTCTCTTCCTCTGTCCCAGAGCTGACACTTCCTCCCCAAGTCTTTTGCCTCTTGGTCCTTCCTATGCGGGATAAAAGATTCTCCCTATCAACTCCCATAACCAGACAAGGGAAATTCTTGCCCAGGCCCCTCCCTCCACATCCAGGTCACAGCAGGGCAGTTCCAATCCCAGTCCTGACCCCTAATCACACTTTGGCCTAAAACCGAGTAAGGCAGACAGAAAGTTCTGGGAAGTGCTTAGTAAATTCGCACAGGCCGCTTGAAATCCGCAGCCCCAACAGTCCTAGGCCAAACCACTCAGTCCTCCGGAGGACTATTAGGCCCTGCCTGCGGTGGCCTGCTTGCAGGCCGTCCGAGATCCTTGTCTTGTTTTTCCCCAGAAGCTCGCTGCCTCTCCATTTTTGTCCATAAGCGACCAGGCAGTTAGTCGGCAAAGTCCCCAATAGCTTTGCCCGCTTTAGACAAATCCCTGCCCTCTGGGTCTCCCCAAAGACCTGAGCGCCATCCGCCGCCCAAGTCAGGCCAGGATTCACTTGGGCAGTGGCTGCGACTACCGGCCCACCTTGGGCCTCTTCTGGGGATAAAGCCGTTGCCCTGCGACCTCCTCCCTGGAGCCCACGGGGAGCAGGCGCTAGAGCTCTACTTACTCGTACCTTTCCTTGGCTTCGGCTGCCCGGTCGCGCTGTCTCCGGTTCTTGAACCAGTTGCTGACCTGCGTGGTGGTGAGACCCGTGGCCTCCGCCAGCTCTCGCTTCTCACGGGGTGAGGGGTAGGGGTTGTGCGCGTACCACTCGCGCAGCACGCTGCGACTCTTTTCCTTGAAGCAGTAGCTGGTCTCCTCGCCGTCCCAGATCGAGCGCGGCAGCGGAAACTTGCGGCGCACGCGGTACTTGCCCACGGCGCCCAAGGGCCGGCCGCGCAGCTTCTCCGCCTCGATGTAGTGCGCTTTGAGCCACAGTTGCTGCAGCTTGGCGTGGTTGTGCGGCGAGAACTGGTGGCTCTCCAGAATTTTGTAGAGCTCGCGGAAGTTGCCGCGGTGGAAGGCCACCACCGCTTTGGCCTTGAGCACACTTTCATTCTTGTGGAGGTGCTCGCAGGCGGGCAGCGACCACAGGAAGCGGCCCAGCCGCTCGATGTTGCCGCCCTGTTGCAGCACCTCGCACACGCACGCCACTTGCTCCTGCGTGAAGCCGAAGGTGGGCAGCATGGACATGATGCCGGCTGCGCCCCCGCCCGCCCGCGCGCGCCCTCACCGGGCTGCGCGGTCCGGCATGGGCGCCTCCCTGCCGGGCGGTCCGGGCCGAGGGGCGGGCCCCCTGGCCGGGCGCTGGCTCCTGGCAAAGTCCGAGTCACTGCAGTACGTCCCAGAGCCGGCCGCAGCTCCCGAACAGCTCCGTGTCCCCGTCGCCCGCGCGCCTCGCCTGAGCCTTCATCCAAGCCCGGGGGCCGCCCGGGGCGCCGCTCGGCATGCTCCGCGTCCGCCCGCCCGCCACTCCCTCGCTAGCTTCTCCCTCGGTCTCCCTCCCGTCTAGCTCGCTCGCAGCTTTTTTAATAATATTATTCTAAGCGGGCATGAGGCGCGGCGGCCCGCACCCTGATTGGTCTGGTTATCTGACCCGGGGCCTGCCCGCGCCAGACAATAGTCGGAGTCAAATTATTCGCCATGGAGACGCTGTCAGTCACTGGTAACCCGAGCCCCCGCGGGCCTGGAGGCTCCCCCCGGCTGGCTCCGCTGACAGATCGCCGGGCTCCGCGCGAAGCGGAGGGCGGCCCGAGACAGGAGCCGGAGGCGCTCCAAGAACCTGGGAGGCGGAGGAGGCCGGGCAGGGCCCCGCAGCGGCGGTGATTGACGGGGCGGACGCCCAAAGAGCAAGGGAGGGGACGGACACTGGAGGGGGGCGGAGTGGAGACGCGCGGAGAAGAAA
>PVKM010041354.1:0-13139 GCA_004027735.1 Carollia perspicillata
CCTGCCGTGAGTCAAAATGCATGAACTATTTACGTTTGGATTTGTGATGACATACCTCTTTCTGTTGTTCTGGAAACATCTTCAGCACAGGACAAGATCAATCTGAAAAATAAGATACCAGCACTGGGTGACATGGAACCTGAAGCAGACAAGCCTCTCGTGACTTCCCACCCAAATCCCTGGCCCCCCACAGTCTCTGGCAGGTAACCTCTGCGGCTCCCTCCCTCCTGTCCACCGCTGACAGGACCAAGGTGAACGTCGATCAGTACACAGTGCGCGTGGGGAGTTTGGGACATGGCACCTCCATGGAAGTTGCCTGATGGCAGGCTCTCAACTGGGAAGGCCAGGCAGAGTCAGGCTACAGTCAGGGCCTTGGTGACTCAGAGGAGGCTAGAGATGCGGGGAGCACAGAGGCCCTGAGGGGCAGTGGGGATGCTGGCTGGCAGCGAGATGGAGGGAATGGACAAGATGTCCAGAGAGAGGCGCCACCGAGAGCAGTCCCGGCAGTTCTCCAGCGAGCCAGCCTCTCAAGGATCAGGCCATCCCTGTGACATTTAAATTACTCCAGTGCTTGGATAACAGATGGTGTGGCCCGAAGGGGGACAAAGGTCTTACAAATCCACACCAAAGAATATTCCTATAGAAAAACGAGCAAAGGTTATCAATAAACAAAGATTACCAACTCACAAAACAAAAACAATAAAGGTCAAACTCAACCACCGAAAAACAGCAACAACCTCATTTTAAAATGAACAAAGGACTTGAACAAACATTTCTCCAAAGATAATATACAAATGGCCAAAAAGTATATGAAAAGACACTCAATGTCACTAATCATTAAAGAAACTCAAATCAAATCCACAATGAGTTATCACCTCACATTCACTAGGATGGCTTTTATTTAAAAAACAAACAAACAAACAAACAAACAGGATATGGAGACATCGGACTCTTTGTACCCTTGCACTGGTGGGAATGTAAAATGGTACAGCTGCTGTGGAAAAGTATGGCGGTTCCTCAAAAAATTAAAAGTAGAATTACCATATAATCCAGTAATCCCACTTCTGGGGATATATCCAAAAGAATTCATTCAACGCAGGATCTCAAAGAGATACCAGCACACCCGTGTTCACAGCAGCATTATTCACAACAGGTGGAGGCAACACAAGTGTCCACGGACAAATGAAGGGATAACCCAACTGTGTTGTGTACATGCAATGGGATATTCCTCGTCTTTAAAAGGTAGGAAAGCCTGAGATATCTACAACATGGCTGAACCTTGAAAATAATATGCCAAGTGAAATAAGCCAGACATGACAGACAAATCTTTGTGATTATACATACTTATAGGAGGTTTCTAGTCAAATTCACAGCAACAGAAAGTAGAACGGTGGTTGCTAGGCTGTAGGAAAGGGGAAGTAGAGAATTCTTATTTAATGGGTACGGAGTTTCAATTTTGCCAAATGAAAAAGATCTGGAAGTCTGTAATCCTTAATACTATTAAACTATACACTTAAAGTGGGCAAGATGGTAAATATTATGTTTCTTACCACACTTACAAATAAAGTTCTTGAAAAAAGGTCGAAATCTATTTTAAATGTTTTTAAAACATTTTATTTACTTATTTTTAGAGACAGGGGAAGAGAAGGAGAAAGAGAAGGAGAAAAGCATCAATGTGTAGTTGCCTCCTGCACGCCCCCTACTGGGGACTGGGCCTGCAACCTACACATGTGCCCTGACTGGGAATCGAACCAGCAACTCTTTGGTTCGCAGGCCTGCACTCAGTCTACTGAGCAACACCAGTCAGGGCTATTTTAGATGTTTAACAGAAGTGCAAATAAAAATGAGACACTGTGCAAGGATCACAAGAAATGGGACTGAATGCTGCTGGTAGGAATGTGAGCTCTTTCAATATTTCTGAAAGACAATTTGGCCACATGTTTTAAAAAGCAATTTTTAATTTTTGACTTTGACACAATTACTTCATGCTGGGAACTCAACCTAAAAAATCAGTCATACATATGCAAAGATTTTTTTAAATCAAGTAAAATGGAAACCTAAGTGTCCATAAGTAGATTAGAAAAAATGGCCCTGGCTGATGTGGCTCCGTGGATTGAGTGCCAGCCTGTGAACCAAGGGGTCGCTGGTTCGATTCCCAGTGAGGGCACATGCCTGGGTTGTGGGCCAGGTCCCCAGTGGGGGACACACAGGAGTGAGCCACACATTGGTGTTTCTCACCCTCTCTTTCTCCCTCCCTTCCCCTCTCTGAAGATAAAAAAATAAAATCTAAAAAAAAGGAAAAGAGAAAAAATGAATTATGGTAGGGTTACATAATAGAACACCTTGTAGCAAATTATGTTATAGAAGAATGTTAAATTGTAGTGACTGTTGAAGAAGTATTAAGTGATTTTTTAAGTATGTTTTTATTTCTTATTTATTCAAGAATTGGAGCCTACACATGACAAGTTAACGGTAGTCATTTCTTTTTCTTTTTTCTTTTAACAGTAGTCATTTCTGAGTGGTGGGATTCTGACTGGTGTTTACTTCCTTCTTTTCTAATTTTTCCAAAGGTTTACAATGCATTTGGTATTTTTGAAGTCAGAAAACTATATACTTCCTATAAGAAAGTAAAAGTTGAAGTGCTCAATTACTTTTATTATTCTTTCCTCCAAAAAAACAAGTAGCTAAGTTAATTTCACTTTCTGTGCTTGTTTCATTTCCTCCTACAATGTTGATCAATTTTTCTATTTCAGTAAAAAAAAAACGCTGACTTATTACTTTCATCTCATAAGGATATGCCATCAGCAGTTACTTTAAATTCAAAATTGAACTTAGTGCCAGTTTTTCCTGGACCAGCTCTCAGTACTACCTGGGTCCTTTGCACCCTACTGGGCAGGTCTCGGGTGGGTCTTGGGGGAGAGGCACGGCCCTCCCAAATCTCTTCTGATGGGGAGGCTCTTGGCAAGGGTCCTGCTGGAAGAGCAGCTCTACAGCGAGTGTGGCTTTCTGTCACCGTCCGCAGACACAGACAACAGCATCAGTGGCGGGCACCGGACTCCGGGAAAGCCAATCCACCAGTCAGTCAGGTGCCTAAGGCAAGGCCTGGCACAGAAAGGAGGAAGGGCTGGGCACTGGCTTCCCCCCGGGTGTTTGGACTAAGAAATACCATGAGACTCAGCAGTCTCAGAAACCTGAGCCTAGAAAGTGATGTAAGAGAAACTGGACAGAGAATGATGTCCCAACTGGCATTCTGAAGGAACCAGGGCTTATATACTTAAACAGAAGCCATGATGAAGATGAAAGTTCTCGTGAGATATTAAAGACACTGACCACCAGAGAAGCTAAACTGGGAGCCGGCTCCAGCTGCTGATGTCTGCAGGGCTGCCTGGAGCCAGTGCCCAGAGTTCTGAGTTTTCCAGTGGCTTCAGGGTCCAGTGTCTCCTGGGTTCCCATGTGCAATGTTCTTACCATAAGAACCCCCTCATGCGAGGAAACCAGAGGGAGATTCCAGTGTATACAAACAAAAGAACTCAACCAAAAAGAAGAGAGAGCTGCACCCAAACATGGAGGCTGGACTGAAGTGGGCAGCCACGAATCTCGGGGGCCAGCGGGATGTGCAGAACCATCTGCAACCCAGGCCCAGGTGGCTCTCCCTCGGTCTGGTCTCAGAACTTTAAAAAGGCAGACCAAAATGGGAAAGCAAGCAGAGCGCTGAAATTCAGTTAAGTTTGGAAAAACAATAAAATTTCCATTTAAGTTTTTCCAGCATTTATCAAAAATAGACATATTGAGGAAGTTTAGTAGCCTAAGAAAATACTGGTTCGTAGCACATAAAACAATAAAGCTTGCTGATCTCTACAATGAGTTCCATTTATGGCCATGAATATGATTGTTAGGCCAAATATAGGGTTTAAAACAAGAAAAAAAAATACCAGAGTATTCCAACCTCACAGCTATTTTGGTGGCATTTAGAAGTGCTACATACAGATATTCTAGACATCTATAGGCATCTATAGGCTGAGTCGGACTCCACCTCCCTTCATACACGCACTATGGAGAGCCATGGGCGGGGGCCGAAACATGACAGAATAAACAAGATTAAGGAAATAAGCCATAAAAGCAGATGTAGGCAAGAAGAGTAACCACTAAACCAGCCAGATAGGTAATACTGAACTTCCTAACTGTGACATTCTCTCTCCTCAAAACAACCCGAACCTCCCAAATCAAATCTAAATATATTTTCCACTCTTTCCCAAACCGTCTCCTTCCTTTTTTATGCTACTAAAGTTCTCCAGATTAGTGATTCATCCAGGCTGCCCATTTTCCTCTTTTAGAAAAGCAGATAAATCTCAGAAGTCAGGGGAAGGGTACTACTAATTTAAATACTACTGTAAAACGGGTCAATCGAATTGCATTTGCTACCTACCTTCGGCTGCTCATTCCCCTCCCCCAAGCCCACCACCATGCGGAGTTGTGATTAGAATGGGAGAAAGGGGACACCACCGACACTTGCACGTATGGAGTACCTGGCAGGCTGACGTCCCCCTCAGTGCCTGTCACAGGATCACAAAAGACCTGAGAACACCGCCTGCTTGCGGCAGAGCAGCAGGAAATGCCTTGCTCTTCTCGCCCGCCAACTGCAGACAGTTTCCCACTCTCTGTTCACTCCACCTGTCCCCCTGATGAGAGGACTTTGCAGAAGCACTACCATGACTTCCCGTCAAAATGCTACCTGAAGGGTGGCGTGGAAAGAATACCTAGAATTAAATGTAACAGAAGAAGTGCAAAACATATACTCTGCTAACTACAAAATACTGTGGAAAGAAATCAAAGCTCTAAATAAATGGAAAAACATCCCATGTTCATGGATCGGAAGACTTAATATTGTTGAGATGGCAACTCGCCCCAAACTGATCTACAGACGCAAAGCAATCCCTATCAGAACTCCAGCTCACTTCTTTGTACAGAGTGGCAAGCGGATTCTAAAATTTGCATCTTCCTACGAGCAACCCAAAATAGCCAAAACAATCCTGAAAAAGAAGAACAAAGCAGGAGTCCCACTTCTTGATTTCGAAACTTACTATGAAGCAACAATACTCAAGACAGTGTGCAACTGGCACAAGGGAACAAGAGGATCGATGGAACAGAATTGAGAGTCCAGAAATAAACTCACACCTCCACGGTCAATTGATTTTCAACAAGGGTGCCAGTACCACTCAATGGGAAAAGGCCAGTCTGTTCAGTAAGTGGTGCTGGGACAAGTGGATAGCCACATGCAAAAGAATGAAGTTGGACCCCTACCTTGTACCACATATAAAAATTAACTCACGTGGATCAAGCACCTAACCTCAAGAACAGAAACTGTGGAACTCTTAGAAAAAAATACAGGTAAATCTTCATGACCTTGTATTTAGCAAACAATTCTTAGACATAATGCCAAAAGCATAGCAACTAAAGAAAAATAGATAAATTAGACTTTATGAAAATTAAAAGCTTTTATGTTTCAAAGAACACCATCGAGTATTCAAAAAGTTAATGCACAGAAGGGAGAAGATAACTGCAAATCATATGTGATAGGAACTTGTGTTGAGAATATATAAAAAACTCTGTCCTGGCTGGTGTGGCTCAGTGGATTGGGTGCCGACCTGTGAACCAAAGGGTCGCTGGTTTGATTACCAGTCTGAGCGCATGCCCAGGATGTGGACTCAGTTCCCATTGACGGGCACATGAGAGACAACCACTCATTGATGCTTCTCTCCCTTTCTTTCTCCCTCCCTTCCCCTCTCTAAAAATAAATAAATAATCTTTTTAAAAAAATAATAAAAAAATTTAAAAACTCTTACAACACAACAATAAAGTGTTAAGGATCTAATGCAGGATCAAACTCATTTTCACCGGGGGCCACATCAGCCTTGCAATTGCCTTCAAAGGGCCGAATGTAATTTGAGGACTGTATAAATGTAACTGCTCCTTAACTAGGGGCAAGGACCTCGGAGCTGCCACTGGGTAGAAACAAGGTGCTGGGCCGGATTTGGCCCTCAGGCCTTGTGTTTGCCACCTGTGATCTAATGGATAACATGGTAACTATAGTCAATAACACTGTATTGTAAAATTGAAATTTTCTAAGCAAGAAGAACTTAAATGTTCTCACCAAAAACAAAGAAAAATGGAAATAAGTGAGGTAATGGACATGTTAATTCGATGGGGTAATCCTTTTACAACATATACATATATCAAATCATCACTCTGTACATTTTGTCCATTATACCTCAATCAAGAAGCTAGAAAGATGATAAGAATAATGATAATAATAATAATATTATTAATAATAATAATAAAAAGACTACTAACTGAATTCAAAAATGGGATCCTGAATAGACATTTGTCCAAGGAAAATGTACAAATGGCACATGAAAAGATGTTCAACATCATCAGTCATCAGAGGAAAGCAAATCCAAACCACAGTGAGATACCATTTCATACTCACTAGGCTGGCTACAATCAAAAAGTCAGATAATAACAAGTGTTGGCAAGGATATGGAGAAACTGGAACCCGCAAACACTGCAGGTGGAAATATAAAATGGTGCAGCCCCTTTAGAAAACAGTCTGGCAGTTTCTCAAACAATTAAACATAGATTTATCATTTGACTCAGAAACTCCACTCCTAGCTATACACCCAAGAGAAATGAAAACATGGGTCCACACAGAACCTAGTATTAAATATCAGCATTATTCATAACAGTCAAAAGGCGGGCGGAACTCTCCCAAATGTCCATCAACGAATAAATGGATAAACAAAAGGTGGGACATCCATTCAGTGGGATATTATTCAACAATAAAAGGAAATAAAATACTGATACATGCTACAACTTAGTCCATATATTGTAAAGCTCCATTCACGTGAAAGTCCAGAATAGGGAACTCTGTTATGAAGGCAGAAGATAGATTGCTTGGGCTTGGATGGGGTGGGAGGAGAGGTACAGGGTAGGGGTATAGCAGAGTGACAGCTAAAGGGCAATGAAATGAGGTCATGAAAAGATCCTAAAATTGACTGTGGTGATGGTTGCACGAGTCTGTGAATGTACTGGACACTTGAATTGGGTACACACTACAGTAAGTGGGCAGCTCAATAAAAGTGTTTTAAAAAAGTACTACCTGAAACCCTGAAGGTGACCTGTTCCATTCATGGCTCTAGGGTCCCTCATCCTGCAAACCACAATGTCTGCCAAGCTGAAGGCCCTGCAGGCACCATCCATCCCCTGGGGTTCTCCCACCCCTGTCCGGCCCTGACCCAGCCTTCCTCTGACGTCTCCTTGTCTAATGCTCCCTTCCACTGTGCCTCAGGAATGTTCAGCCTAGAGCCAGCAAATGCCCCACATTCGAATCCATCTTAATAGGGCCCTGGCTGCTCCACCCTGCCCTCCCCGGTATCTCTCCCAGGTCAAAGCTGCTCATTTCATCCACACTCCCATGTCTCAGGACCAGGAGAAAACCAAGAAAACTAACAAGACAAAAAAAAAAAGAGTAACTTTTTCTAAAAAGAAAATTACATTTGCCACCTGTCAACAATTCCCGTTCTCAAAGTCTCAGGAGCTGGTCGTCAGTCTGACAGCAGATTGGATTTCACAATACTTTCTATTTTTGCACCACAAGCAGGCAGTGAGCTTGCAGAGGAGAGAGAAGGTGGAAAGGAGCAGGAGGAGGGGTTTTGTTACACGAATATTCGGGGGCAAAACCAACAGGCGCACTGGATTGGCTGAGCCCTAAATTAGGTAAGGCCTAAACTATTTAACCCTTTTTAACATGCAGTCTTTACAGGTATGTGATTCCTTTGACTATTCTTTTCAGAGAGAACGAACACAGCAGCTCCTCCCCAGCTGGCAAAACAATCACAAAAAGCCCCATGAGGCAGCCTCTTCACCACGAGACGTGCCCTGGGTGAGTAATTCAACAGCCTTGGGAAGGCGAGAATTCGGTTTACAGGTTCTACCAGATCAAGTATCTACCTGATGAATAAATTCTAGAGGTCTGCCGTACACCACTGGACCTACAGTTCACATTGCACACTGAAAAAGTGGTTAAAAGGACAGGTCTCACAATAAAATAATTTTTTAGGTGGCCAAGTATCTGTTCAGTGGTCTCCAAGTTAGCTCTACAGAAAGGACTCAGAGAGAAACTCGAGGATCCCTAAAATGCGGCACACCTAGACACCCGGCACGCCTCTTCCGCACACACACAGCCTCTTCCTCCTTTTGCCACTTAACTTCTACATTCTAGTTCCTATGTGTGCTTCCTGTATCTTTCTAAATTAAATGTATTGCGGTGACACTGGTTAATAACATTATGTAAGTTGCAAGTGTCCAGTTCTATAACACATCATCCGTATATTGCATTGCGTGCTCACCACCCGAAGTCTAGTCTCCTTCCACCTCCAGTTATTTGACCCCCTTTATCCTCTTCATCCTCCCCCCACATGTATCTTTTTTAATGTAAATGCTTGGTCCTTTCCTGAGACATGCAGCATGGAATATAAAGGAAGAAAATAAAGCCCTGTCCCCAGCGCACCTACCGCCTGAGGGCAGGGCTTTGCCAAGTGTCTGTTTCCTCAGCTATCAAATGGCAAAGGGAGAGGAAGGGGCATTAAGCTGCCATGAAGAGCTCAGGCCCCTGCGTGAGTCTACTGTGAAAATGTTAAGAATTATGTGTGGCCAACACTTTGAATGAAGTAAATCCATATGCCCGACTGCTGGCATTTTGAGTTTCCTCAGATGTCACACTAAGCAACTCAAACTGCTCCATCACAATGGTCCTACCCCTCCAGCTACTCTTCCTGACAATGATACTGAAATCGACAGAGACCAAAGCTTCCATCATTGGCTGCAGAAGCCGAGTTCCTCTCCCCGTTCCTGACTAAGCACAGCCCTGGGAAGCAGCCCCATGTTCAGGGAGCACACCTGGGCACCGCCACGCTCTCCTGTCTGGACGGTGACTCCCCTGATCTCATTCCATGAAGGCACTAACGGAAAAAGCTAGGCATCTGTGCAAGCGCCACCCAGATGCCAGCTGTGAGCTCTGGGAGAGGAAAGAGGACCGCCCCGACGAGAGGGAGGGGGAGAAGGAAAACCAAAGTGATAGATGTTTCCCCATCCACCACCCAGAACCAAGGGGACTCCGTCCTGGTGAACCAAAGGCCACCACTTAAAATCACAACTCGGCCCTATCACAGGCATGACCTTGTCCCCATAAGCTGTCATCACGTAGGCTTTTGTTTCCTGTTTGTTATCTGTCTCCACAAAAGCAGGGCAGGCACAGTGTGTTTTATCACAAATTTTGATTGGTTGCTTGACACAGAACCTGCCTCTATGTAGCTACTCAATGAATTATAATGGACGGATGGGTGACTGAATGAAAGATACCCTAGGCACAACTCTCTCTGAGGTGGGCAAAGGATTATGGCCTCTGTTTCCCAGATAAGAAGAGACAGTGATGTGATGAACTGCCCAGACGCAAACAGGCCAGGGCATTTCCTCACCGGACAATAGTAAACCCACTTGTTACCACCTTCCTGACCCTTCGGACAATCTCACTTAGTACACAATGCAGCATTAAAGAGGCCCTGACAGACAGACACTCTGTCATCTAAGTTTTTAGGGGGTACAAGCAAAAGTAAGAGGAGGGGCAGGGAAATGTAAAAAGCCAGGAGCACAAAGCTATTAAAGGGGGAAGAAGTCCTGGCTGAGGGTCCCCGATTTCAGGGACAGATCCCTGAGAGGTCCTAGGCATCCCAGAGTCAGCAAGAGGAGTCTGAGCAGCTGTGAGGGAAGAGGGATTTCCAAAAGGCAGAGGAAAACACACAGGGAAGAGGCCGTTGGTTGGACAATCCAGATCCCCATTTTTGCTTCAAGGGCCCTTATATAGTTCAGGACCATTGTCTCCAAGAACCCTGAAGATGCTGGCGGCCCCTTCACTCAGGAACCAGCTGTACAGGCTGAGAGGCTACAAACCACAAATGGCCAGGCCAGGAGGGAGCCGGCTTCCGAAAGACCACAGGGCTAAGCCAGGCTCAGCCCCAGGCCTGGCCATCAGCCTGTGGGGACCTACCAGGCCGCACAGTTGAGGTTTCTGCTCCTCATTCTACAGGGACACAGAAGAGGCAGAGAACTGACTTTGAAGAAGCAGGTAGCTGTGAGTGTCCACACACGAGAGCACGCTGCAGGTACCAGAGTTCTTTCTCTAGGGACACCGAGCCCTGGTGACCCAGTACCGAGAAGGTTCTAGGAGGTGGCCCCTACATCCACCTGCAGGATGGCATGGGGAACTCAGAGGGGGAGTGGGGAGTGATCACCTGGGTTAGAGGTGAGCCGTTCAGGGCGAGGAGATAGAGCAGACAAGGTGAGTGGGAAGAAGGTTCTGGAGTCAGGCTCAGAAACTAAACCTGCCTCCCCACTTAGGGAAACCTGATCCATGCCCATACTCTCCTCGCTGTCATCCCACTGGCCAAATCCGCTAGGGCACTAAGAGGACACACTCCAGTCCAGCTTCCAAGGCCACCTCACCTGTCTCCAAGCTCCTACACAGCGTTACTTTCTGTTCCAGCGTTCCCTCACCTCAAGTGACTGACAGCTCTCCTCTTCCTGTCCCCGGCGGTGGCTCTGCTGTCCCCAGGTGCTCTACCTCTCTCTGCCTACCTCTGCCTCACCCATTCATTAGGGCAAAATATCAACAGCCAACACTTCCACAGCCCTAGTATGGCCACACACTACTCCCAGTACCTTACACACAGCAACTCCTTTACTCTGCACACAAGCCGCTGAGGAGGCATTATTAGTATCCCCGCATTACAGATGGCAGAACCAAGGCACTCAGAGATTAAGTGACCTTCTCAAGGCCCCATAGGTAGTAAAAGGCAGAGCCAAGATTCAAGCCCACGGTCAGCTCCAGAGTCCTTCTCACAGCACAACCTGGACTGCAGCCTCTGCCCCAAACCTGCCCTGACCCCCTCGTGGACAGCTCCTTGCAAATGTGCATGCAGTTTCCCACATCCTTTTGGTGTGAGGACTGGCTAGGCTCTTATCGTCCTTCCCCTCCTAGATTAGAAAGCCCCTGAGCACAAGGCTTCGACGTTATTTCCACATCGTCTTTGTATTTGTCTCCTCTGGATGCTGTAACAAATTGCCATCAATGTAGTGGCTTAAAACAACACAAATTTAGTATTTTACAGTTCTGTAGGTCAGAAATCCAACACAGATCTCTCCAGGCTATACGACCAGGGCGCCGCCGGGGCTGGGTCCCTTCTGCAGGCTATAAGGGAGAAATGCCCCCTGGCCTCTTCCACCTCTCAGAGGCTGCCTGCATTCCTTGGCTCGAGGAATGTGCCAATCTCTTTGTCCATCTTCAAAGCCAGCAACCTATCATCTCTCTGACCCTTCTTCTGTGGTCACACCTGCCTCTGACCACAGCCAGAAAGGTTCTCTGCTTTTAACAACCCGTGTGATTAGATTAGGGCTAGGGTTAGGATAATCTCTCCCAGGGTAATCTCTCCATCTCAAGGCCCTTAACTTAACCACATCTGCAGAGTCCCTTTTGCTGTGTAACAAAATACGTCCGCAGGTTCAGGGATCAGCATGTGGACACCTTTGGGGGCCATTATTCTACCTGCCACAACCTTTGTACATAAACCTTGAACATAGTGGTCCCCTGACAGGTATGGAACTGAATCCCCATCATAGTTCAGCTACACCAGCCCCTGAATACTTGATTATATGGTCCCTCCACTGGCCTCTGATCATCATGTACATTAGTCTTATGTCTCCAAACTGACCGAGGGCTTAAAGGAGACTGTCTCCCCCGTTAATAGTCCCACATTGTGACGGTGATACTGTATGGTGGACACATAAAGATGTCTAGCCCTAACTGGTGTGACCGACTCAGTGGGTTGAGTACTGGACCTCGAACTGGAAGGTGGCCGGTTCAATTCCCAGTCAGGGCACATGCCTGGGTTGAGGACCAGGTCCCTGGCTGGGGGTGTGTGAGAGGCAACCAATGGATGCTTCACAGCGATGTTTCTCTCCCTCTTTTTCTCCCTCCCTTCCCATTTCTCTAAAATATAAACAAAATCTTCAAAAAAAAAAAAAAAGGTGTCTGATAATCCGAGGATCAAACAATATTCACTTTGTATTTTATTTTTATTAATTTTAAAATTTTAACTCTTATTTCAAAATGAAATAATACGAAAGGGTATAAAATAAAAACTCCCTCTTTCTCCTGCCTCCTAGTCATTTTTATCCTTCTGGGGATATCCCATGCACATGCAAGCATTAGGCATGTTTATTGTTTGCCCCCCTCCTTTTCTGTAAACAGGAGCCTCACACCCAGTCCTTTCTACGCCTCCTTCTTACCAACAGAGCCTGCTCCCCAGACACTCACGGTGGTCTCGCTCTCTCGTTGTGGGTATGTACTATTCCACTGCACCGAGAGACCAGAATTCCACCAGCCCCCACTGACAGACACTCCTTTGCTATCATAAACAGTGCTCAGTGGGTGCCTGTGAATTTGTCCGAAGATAAACTTCTCTAAGTGGTATTTCTGAGTCAAGCAAGACCATGTGAGTTATTAGCTCTGACAGATACTGGCAAGGTGCCCTCTGCAGAGAACTCATACACATCCAGCAAGCAGACGTGTGTGCGTTCTGTTTGCCCACATCCTTCCTCACATGGACGGTGTTCCGAAGGTCTTCTCTTTGCCAATCCCAGATAGGCGGTACATGGCATACTTCAGTGTGATTTAATTGATATTTTAAAAATGGGTGCAACCAAGCATTTTTCATGTGTTTCATGAATTTATTTTATGTGGGTAGTTTGTTCATACCTTTTGACCATTTTCCTATAGAGTTATATTCTTTTCCTTATTGATTTGTAGTTCTTTGTGTGTTAGAGAAATTAATCCTTAATATATAACGTGAAGTGCAAATATATTTTTCCAGTTTGTAGTCTTTCTTTTGGGTTGCTTTCAGGGCTTTTGCTATGACAACTATTTTTAGGTAATGAATTTTATCAATCTTTTCCTTATGGCTGCTAGGTCTTGCACCATGTTTAGAGCACCCCTTCCTACTGCAAAGTTACAAAAATATTTTCCTTTG
>PVKM010041355.1:0-13152 GCA_004027735.1 Carollia perspicillata
TTTTTTCTCCAAATTTCTGTGGCTATTAAGGGTCATTTATGGTTCCATATTAATTTTTGAAATGTTTGTTCTATATCTGTGGAATATGTCATTGGTATTTTAATAGAAATTGCACTGAATCTATAAATTCTTTTGGGTAGTGAGGACTTTTGGATGATGTTAATTATTCCAATCCATGAACATGACATATGCTTCAATTTATTTGTATCTTCCTTAATTTCTTTCTTCAGTATTGTGTAGTTTTCTGAGTATAGGTCTTTTACCTCCTTGGTTAGGTTTACTCCTAGGTTCATTATTTTTCTTGTTGCTATATCAAATGGGATTTTCCCCCTGATTTCTGTTTCTGATATTTTGTTGTTGGTGTACAAAACTGCTTTCAATTTCTGAATATTGACTTTTTATCCTGCTGTTTTGAGACTATGGAGTTTTCTATGTACACCATCCTGTCATCTGTAAACAATGAGAATTTTGCCTCCTTCTTTCCAATTTGGATGCCTTTTACTTCTTTTTCTTGTGTGATTGCTGTGGCTAGGACTTCCAATACTATGTTGCATAGAAGTGGTGAAAGTGGACATCCTTGTCTTACAACTACTCTTAGTGGGAACGCTTTTAATTTTTGTCCCTTTAGTGTGATGTTGGCTGTAGGTTTCTCATATATGGCCTTTATTATGTTGCGGTATGCTCCCTCTACTCCCACTTTGCTGAGTGTTTTTACCATAAATGTGTGTTGTACTTTATCAATTGCTTTTTACTCATCTATTGATATCATCATGGGAGTTTTGTCTTTCCTTAGTTTATGTGATGTATTACATTTATTGATTTATGGATTTGTAGCATTCTTACATCCCTGAGGTGAGTCCAACTTGATCATGGTGTATGATCTATTAATGTATTCCTGCATGCAGTTTGCCATTATTTTGTTGAGGATTTTAGCATCTATGTTCATCAGTGATATTGGCCTGAAGTTTTCTTTCATCGTTGTGTCTTTATCTGGTTTGGGGATTAGGATGATGCTGACTTCATAAATAGAGTTTGGGAGTCTTCCCTTTTCTTGGATTTTTTGGAATAGTCTGAGAATGATAGGGGTTAGCTGTTCTTTAACTATTTTGTAAAATTCTCCTGTGAAACCATCCCTTCCAGGGCTTCTGTGTACCAGGAATTTTTTGATTACTGCTTCACTTTCACCAGCTGTTACTGGTCTGTTCAGGCTTTCTGCTTCTTCTTGATTCAGTCTTGGAAGATTATATATTTCTAGAAATTTGTCCATTTCATCCAGGTTTGCAAATTTATTGGCATTTATTTTTCATAGTAATTTGTTACAATCCTTTGTATTTCTGTGGTATCAGTGTAATTTCTTCTCCTTCATTTCATTTTTAATATATTGATTATGCTATTACAGTTGTCCCATTTTTCTCTCCCCTTTATTCCCCATTCCCACCAGCATTCCCTCAATGTAGTTTATGTCCATGGACATACATATAAGTTGTTTGGCTTCCCCATTTCTCATAGTATTCTTAACCTCCCCCAGTGTATTTTGTACCTGCCATTTATGCTTCTTATTTTCCGTACCTTTGCCCACACCCTCCTGGTGCCCCTCCCTGCTGATAACCCTCCAACTGATCTCAATTTCTGTGATTTTATTCCTGTTCTAGTTGTTTGCTTTGTTTGTTTTTGTTTTTGTTTTTAGGTTCAGTTGTTAATAGTTGTGAGTTTGTTGTCATTTTACTGTTCATATTTTTGATCATCATCTTTTTCTTAGATAAGTCCCTTTAACATTTTACATAATAAGGGCTTGGTGATGATGAACTCCTTTAACTTGATCTTCTCTGGGAAACACTTTATCTTCCCTAACATTCTCAATGACAGCTTGGCTAGAGAGAGTAATTTCGGATGTACATCTCTGCCTCTCATGACTTTGAATACTTCTTTCCACTCCTTTCTTTCCTGCAAGGTTTCCTTTGAGAAATCAGATGATAGTCTGATGGGAACTCCTTTGTAGGTAACTATTTCCTTTTCTCTTGCTGCTTTTAAGATTATCTCCTTGTCTTTAATATTGGGTAATGTCTATATGATGTGCTTTGGTGTGTACTCCCTTATGTCCAACTTTTTTGAGATTCTCTGAGCTTCCTGGATTTCACAGAAATCTATTGCCTTTGACAGATTAGGGAAGTTCTTCATTATTTTTTCAAAAAGGTTTTCCATTTCTTGCTCTTGCTCTTTTCCTTCTGGCATCAGTATGATTCAGATGTTGGGACAGTTAAAGTTGTCGCACAGGTTCCTAAGCCTTTCCTCATTTTTTTGAATGCTTGTTTATTCATTCTGTTCTTGGTGAATGTTTATTTCTTTCTTCTGCTCCAAATCAGTGATCTGAGTCCCAGTTTTCTTCCCATCACTGTTGGTTCCCTGTACATCTTTCTTTATTTCACTATCCATAGCTTTCACTTTTTCCTCTATTTTATGACCATACCCTATCATTTCTGTGAAAATCCTGATTACCAGTGTTTTGAACTCTGCATCTGATAGGTTGGCTATCTTTTCATTGCTTAGTTCTATTTTTGGAGCTTTGATCTTCTTTCATTTGGTCCTTATTTATTTTTATTTTTATTTTTTTGGCAAGCCTGTTACACCATAAGGGTTAGAGCCTTAGGTATTCCCCAGGGTGGGGTAACCCATGTTGCTGTGCTGTGTATGTGGCAGAGGGGTCTGAGAAGGAACAATTCTGCTTGCTCAGTTCTCGGCTGGCTTTCAATTATCTCTCCCACTACCCACAAGGAAATTGGGCCCTTCTGGTGCTGATTCTCATGTGGGTGCATTTGTGTCTGTCCAACAAACTCTCCTATAAGGCTGGGGATTTCTCCCATAGGAGCAACCCCCCACAAGTTTTTTAGTCAGAGGTTTTGAGGTTTTATTTCCCCACGTTACAACCATGGGTTGTGTAATCTGTCTAGTGTCCCAATTTTTTCTCCTGGCTTATCAACATGCAAATGTGAGACTGCCTGGTCTGCCAGCTGCCGCCTTTCCATAAGTCTTTTTCTTCACTAGCTGCCTGTCACAGCCTATCTTACTGGTCTGGATAAATATTTCTTCTTGAACTCCTTGGTTGTCAGATTTCCATACAGTTCACTTTTCTGGCACTTCTTGTTATTTTTTGTTTTTAAACTTGTTGTCCTCCTTTTGGTTGTGCAAGAAGGCAAAGTGCATTTTCCTATGCCCCCATCTTGGCCAGAAGTCCTCTCCTCCTTCATTTGTGATTTCATTTATTTATGTCCTCTCCCTTTTTTTCTCGATGATTCTGGTTAAAGCTTGTCAATTTTGTTTATGTTTTCAAACAACCAACTCCTGGATTTACTGATCCTTTGAATTGTTCTTTTAGTCTCTATGTCATATAATTCTGCTCTGATCTTGGTTATTTACTTCCTTCTGCTCACTCTGGGTTTTGTTTGTTGCTTTTCCTACAGTTCTTGCAGATGTAGGGTCAAGTTGTTTATGTGAAATGTTTCTACCTTTTTTAGTTAGGCTTATATTGCTATGAACTTCCCTCTCAGGACTGCCTTCACTGTGTGCCATAGGTTGTGGACTCTTGTGTGTTCATTGTCATTTTTCCTGAAAAATTTTTGTTTCTTCCTTGATCTCGTTATTAACCTATTGATTGTTTAATAGCATGAGATTCAATCTCCATGAGTTTGAATGTTTTTGAGTTTTTCTCTTGAGGTTGGTTTCTAGTTTCAAGCCCTGTGGTCCAAGAAAATGCTTTGTTATGATTTCAGTTTTCTTGAATTTATCAAGGCTTGTTCTGTGTCTTATCATGTGGTCTAGCTTTGAAAATGTTTCACGTGTATTTGAAAAGAACGTATATTTTGCTTCTTTTGGATGAAAGGTTCAATATATATCAGTTAAGTCCATTTGATCTAGGGCATTGTTCAATGCCACGATATCCTCGTTGATATTTGGTTGGAAGATCTATGCATTGTTGACAGCGCAGTATTATAATGCCCTCCTATAAGCATGTTGTTGTCTATATTTTTCTTGAAGTCCTCCAAGATTTTCCTTATATATTTGGGTGCTCTTATGTCTGGTGCTTATATATTTAGAATATTTATGTCTTCTTGATGGATTCTTCCCTTGAGTATTATGAAGTGTCCTTCTGTGTCTCTTTTTGTGGCCTTTGTTTTGACATCTATTTTGTCTGAAATAAGTGTCGCTATCCCGGCATTTTTTTCCCTGTCTGTTTGCTTGGAACATTTTTTTCCCAATCCTTCACTTTCAGCCTGTGAAGTTGCTTTGTTTGACATGTGTGCCTTGTAGGCAACATATGTGTGTGTCATATTTTCTTACCCATTTAGCTACCACATGCCTTTTGATTTGAACATTTGGTATATTAATATATAAGGTTATTATTGATAGGTGCTTATCATTGCCATTTTCTTCTTTGTATTTGTGTTCTTCTCTTTCTCACTTTTATTCTTCATCTCCTTAAAGCAGTCCTTTTAGCATATATTGCAATGGTGGTTTGGTGGGGGTGTATTCTTTTAGGCTTCTTTTGCCTGGGAAACTCCTTATTTTTGTACTCTTTCTTTGTATATAAGTCAGTGCAAACTATCTGGGAAAGAGTTACTATGTTTTTTGAAGATGCTGCATGACTTTTTATTTTTTTCTTTAATTATAGTAACATGTCCCTCAACTTTGAATTTTAGATAACCTTCAGCATTTATTACAATTACTCAGACAAGATAATAAATTTCAAAAAATAATCCTTAAAGAAAAGACATCAGTCCTTCCTGTCTTTGAACTCAACTGAAACATGGGCTGTCTTTGGTTCCTGAGCCTGCTGCCTTTCAGACAGAAACGCTTACACCATTGTCTCTCCTGCTTGTTAACTGCTTGTCAGCTGAAGGTCTTAGGACTTCTCAGCCTTATAATCTATTATCTATCTATATCTGTCTATCATCTATCATCTATCTATCATCTATCCTCTATGGCTTCCATTTCTGTTGGTTCTGTTCCTTGGAGGACTTTCTTCTTATATTTTGCTATTTGTTTCCCATTTGCCTTACATCCTTTTGTTTTTAATTTCCTCCATTATTGTTCTGTTTTGTGTTTCATTGATTTTTTTCTAGAGTACCATTTCAATTCCCTTTTTATTTCCTTTTCTGTATATTTTTATTTACTTTCTTAGAGATTATCCTTGAGATTATAATTAATATACTAAATTTCTAATAATGTAGTTCAAATTGATTCCAAATTACCTTGAAAGCATACACAAGTTTGCTCCTTGTTGAAGCTTTTTAAATTATGACTGCTTTGAAATTCTTGCCACAATTCTATCATTTGATTCATCTTGATGTTGGTATCATCTTTTCTCATTCATGTTGTAATTTTATAGGTTCTTGTGAGATAAAACAAATTTTCCATGCATTGACTGTTTCTGATTGCTGAGCTTTGAGAGTTTGTTTGTTTTTGTTTTTTGTTTTTAATATATTCTCTATCTAGTCCTTACCAGGTTAGTGATTGGGGCATATTGTATATTATATTAGGAAAATCCTGATCCTATTTAATAGTCTTATTTTAGCGGGCAGTCCCTCTGCTGAGGTGAAGTAGGGAGCTGGAAGCTGGAGGACAGGGGATTGTTTGCTCAGACTCCTGGTGGGCCTTGCCAGCACCAGGTCAGCCCAATGTGGGACTCAGCTAGTGCCTTGTTGCTGACAGGTGTGGTGGCACCTCAGCTCCTTCCTTAACCCTGCTGACATCTTTCAGACAAAAAGAGGGAATGGACTAGTGCTATCTCACTGGAACAATTCATCCCTCGGTCTTGCTGCCACCAGAAAGGGAGTCATTCACATGACTCACACCACTTAGTTGTTGCTAGCAGGAGCACAGCTGATCTCCCCACTGGGCCCTGCTGACATGGGAGTATGTGAAGCCTCCTGACTCACAAAGCCTTCTTGCTGCTTGCTGGTTGTGGATGCTCAGTTGGCTGTCACACTGGTGATGCCGCTCAGGCTGGGGAGATATAGGAATTGCCTGTTTCTGCAAGGCCTGAGTGGAAAGATTGGTTTTCTGTCCACTGACAGTGGGATCCATGCTCTGCCTTAGTGGGTGGAATGGGAGAAAGATCAACTCCCCACTCAGCACAGTAAAACCAAAGGTGCAAGAGGTGGATGGGGGCAGAACAAGTACTTTTGGCTTTTGGCTGGAGTAGGGTGGATCTTGCCAAAAAGGTTTTTTGTTGTTTAGTCACCTTTTCCAAGTGTTTCTAATATGGGAGCAGGCTTTTCCTTTGTCTGGTTTTTCTGTGTCTGTTGGGATTTTCAGCTGGAGTTTCTGCAGGCCCAGCAGGACATGTGGGTATGAGAAAGTAATTCAAGGGACTCAAACTTTCATGATGTTCCTCAGCTCCCAGGACTCTAGGTAGTCCATCTTCTTTTCTACTTTTAAGCCTCTTCCAATGCTTATTTATGTCCAAGAATTTTAGTTGTATGTGGGGGGACCTGGAAGGTCCTTTTTATCCTTAAGTAATTGGAGTCTGTTACTTGCAATACAAAATTGCCTCATCCAGTTATAATGTACCATCATTTAAAAATACAGATTAATTCCTTCCTTCCTTCCTTCCTTTCTTTTCTTTCTTTCTTTCTTTCTTTCTTTCTTTCTTTCTTTCTTTCTTTCTTTCTTCTTTCTATTTATATTAGCCAATGGTTTTTCTGTTTTGTTTTCTTTTCTTTTGCTTAATATTGTAGTTTATCAAACTGTGCCTATTTATATCTGCCTTGTAAAATTAATTCTGTGATTTGTCATCTTCTGAAAAATTTGTGAAAAGAAAAAACAACTAATTACTTGAGAATTTGATAGAAATGTTTCAAAGAATTTTCTAAAATAGTGCCCTTTAGATGGTAATGGTGAATCGTTGATTAACATTTTAATTGTCCCTATTGTAATTGGTCTATTTAGGTCCCCATTACCTAAAATTTTCCAATTTAATTTAATGCTTTAAATTTATCAGTAGTAAGTTGAACAGAGTTCTCTTTATAATTCTTAAATCTCTATATCCATAGCTATTGTTCCACTTTGTGATTTTTTTAATTTATAAGGTCTTTGGTTTTTATTTTTCTAATCACACTTGACAAAGTGTTTCTCATTTATTAATCTTTTTACCAGCTCTATGACCTTGGGAACCTTAGTTAAATCCTTTGTGTTTTGATTTCCTCATTTTAAAAAGAGGGTATAATAATGTAATCAAACTAAACAGTTTTTGTATAGCAAAAGGAAACCATTGAAAAAATAAAAAAGAAAAAGAACAAGACACTGAATAGGGGACCATATTCACCAATACATATAAAAAAGGGGTTAATATACAAAATTTGTAATGAACTTATAAAACTCAGCACCAAAAACCCAAACAATTCCATTTAAAAAATGAGCAAAGGACCTCTATAGACATTTCTTCTTTTTTTAGCAGTAAACATTTAAAAAAATTATTTATTTATCTTTAGAGGGAAAGGGAAGGAGAGAAGGAGAGAAATATCAATGTATGGTTACCTTTGGTGTGTCCCCTGCCAGGAACTGGCCTGCAACCCAGGCATGTGCCCTGGTTGGGAATCGAACTGCAGTTGTTGGTTCACAGGCCCGCGCTCAATCCATTGAGCTACACCAGCCAGGGCCCTATACAGACATTTCATCCAAGAGGATATACAGATGGCCAATATACATGTGTAAAAAGGCTCAATGTCACTAATCATCAGAGAAATGCAAACTAAAACATTAATGAGATATCATTTTACACTGTCAGAATGGCTGTCATCAATGTGTCAACAAACAACAAGTACTAGTGAGGATGTAGAGAATGAGGAATACTTCTGCACTGTTGTTGGGAATGCAGATTGGTGCATCCACTGTGGAAAGCAGTATTGAGATACCTCAAAATGTTAAAAATGGACTTCCTTATGAGCCAGCAATTTCATTCCTGGGAATTTGAAGAAACTCAAAACACTAATTTGTAAGAATGTATGCACCCCTATGTTCATTGTAGTGTAATTTACAATAGCCAAAATTTGGAAGCAACCCAAGTGTCCCTCTGTAGATGACTGGATAAACAGTTAGGGTACCTTTACATAATAGAAATCAAAAAGTAGCCATCAAAAAGAAGAAAGCTTTATTTTTTGCAACAAAATTGATGGACCTGGAGAATATTATACTAAATGAAATAAGCCAGTCAGGGAAAGACAAGTACCATATGATTTTACTTATAGATGGAATCTAATGAAGGAACTGAACCTATAAACTAAATAGAGATAGATCCATGAATAGAGAGCAGAATGACAGCTCTGAGTGAGTGTTGTAGGGTGGAGCAATCGAGCAAAAAAGAAAAAGAAGTCGTAGAGATGGACAAAAATGTGGTGATTGTGGAGGATAGTGGGGTGGGTGGAGGTGGAGGGCATAGAAGTAATAAATAGTAATGAAAAACAATAAAAATAAACTATTAAAATAAAATTATTTTTGTAATTTATTTATTTTTTACAATTTTTACCTCTCCCAATTTGTAATTTAAGGTTTTGTTTAATTGTTATTCAAACATTAATTTTTTAATAAATCAACTTAAGGCTCTGTATTTCCTTAAGTACTGCTTTGTGGCATAGCAAACTTACAGTTTTCTCAGTCTAAAACATCTGTACTATATATTTTGTTTCCCTGTCTCCCTTATTCTTTCTCTTTTTCACTACATTAGTCAATTGAAAAGCAAGCCTGGTCAATTCCATCTCCTATATGCTTCTTTATTCCCTTCCTATGATCGCTGTGCTCCTTTCTGCCAACATACTTTCCTCTGGCAGTTCTCAAGGCCTCTTAAATATCCTTTACCTTGACCTTCTTTTCCCCCCATTTTATCATCCAGCAGCTGCCATAATGACCAATATAAAAATGTGAATTTGCTCTTATTATTATGCATTATACCTTCCCATCAGTCACAAGGCAGTGTTGTGCATTATATACAAAGCTTTTCATTATCTAGGATTTTTTTTTCTGCTCATCCAACTTTATTAGTATTATTAAGCACTTTCCTCTATAACTCCCTTACATTTCAGTGAGGCTAACTTATTTGTTGATGCCAGAAATAAAGCATATGCTTTCACATTAATGTATCTTTGTACATACTTTATTTTTTCCTTCAGAATTGCATATTATGCATTAAGTTTTAGTTCTAGAATTATCCCTTTAATGAAATTCTTGCTGACCATTGATTCCACACCCTCATTTAGAGGTAGGTATCCTTGAATGCCCCAATGTTCATTAATTATACCATGGCATATCGTTATATATGCCATTATATATATATAATCTTCCACAAATGTCTGTAGGTTCCCTGTAGGTAGAACCTGGATCTGATTATTTATTTTTTTAGCTCCAACACTGAATACAATATCAAAGTACATGGGGATGCTCAACAAATGTTTATTGAAAATCATTAATTGATAAACAATGAAACTACCACTTTTTTCCCTAAAAATTTCAAGTGATGAATTTGGTTCTTTGGCTGAGTTAAGTTGAATCTGTTATGATAAGAGAGTCAATTGCTAATGCATAAAAAATTTTTCCTGAACTAAGCCTTGGAATAGATCATTGTTATCAGATAAGTCACATGGATATGTTTATAAAAATGAGATTGTTTGATCTAATTCATTTACCAAAAAGTAATACCATATACGTGTCATTCCACCCATTCTGAACTACCCTTTCAGGATCAAGACATTTCATACCTGTTCTTTTTTATTTTTAGTATTTCACTTTAGTAACTTTACATCCAGAACACCTAAACTCCATGTTATTTTGACTTTGTTAAATTAGCATTTGTTCTGTGGAGCACAGGGTGCCCAGTGGTTAACTGGGGTTCAACAACAGATCACAAGAGAAGTTGAAGTAGAGAATTTTATTACTCACAGTTCCTGAAGGAAGTACAAGTATATAACATGCCTTAAGAGGCTATATGGGGAGCTCAAGACAGAATTCAGCTAGAGGGAAAAATAGGACTTGGAGCACAAGTCCATGGCTCTGAGTACTTTGGGGTTGAATGGCTGGGGCCTGATTGGTCAATTCAAACCAAAGATCAGGGTTTTGGCAATATCCCTGTGTGTACTGTTGAAGGGGTACAAAAAGGGAAGGCCCTGGGGGGCAGTGGAGGCGGTTGATAACAGGGTTGTTCGAGAAGTTGTGTCAGAATAAACTTACATTGACTTGTGACCTTGTGGTTGCAGTCTAGGGCATGTGCTTGCAAGAGGGGACTGGTGTCAATTTAAGATCCCTGCAGACCTCTTGGCTAAACAAAATGTAATGCCATGGAATAGGTTAGCTAAGCTCTCAATACATGTTTTGAAGCCAAGTCATAAGCTTATTGGCCTATCAGAGAAAGCCTGACTACATGTTTTTCTTTTAAGTAGTATGTTGCCCACACATTTTTTACTGTATACACTTTGCCTATTATTCTTCCCAGAGGAACCCATTATTTTCTTACTGATGGTTGTCTTCTGAGGATACACTACCTCGTTTTTGTTTTACCTTCCATGGTCAAATTATGTTAGAATGCTTATTAACAGGAGTTCCAGCCAAGATGGAGGTATAGGTAGAAACACTTGGATTTCTCACACAACCAAAAGAGACATAAAAACTAATTTAAAAACAAAAACAACCAGAACTGCCAGAAAATCAAATTGCATGCAAGTCCAACAAACAAGGGATTAAAAAACATTCATCCAATCTGATAGAAGAGGCGTAGACAGGCAGCTGGGGCAGAGAGAATGCATGGCAAGGCAGTGGACTTCACGAGCAAGGTGGGGGCTGGCTGACTGAGTGGTCCCACATTTGTGAGGGTATAAGCCAGGAGGAACAATTGAGGAGCAAGACAGACCAAGAAACCCAGGGTTTCAGCATGGGAAACTAAAGACTCAAAACCTCTGGCTATAAAAACGTGGGGGTTGTGGTGGCAGGAGAAACTCCAAGTCTCACAGGAGAGTCTGTCGGAGAGACCCATGGGTTCCTAGAATGTATGCAAACCCATACACTTGGGAATCAGCACCTGAAAGGGCACAATCCACTTGTGGGAAGCAAGGGTAGTGACAGCAAGTAGGGTGAGAGCAAGCAAGTGGTATTGTTCCTTCTCTGACCCTTCCCCCATAGACAGTGCCACAGTGCAGCAAAGAGGGTTGCCCTACCCTGGAGAACACCTAAGACTCCACTTCTTAATATGTAACAGGTGTGCCAAGACAAAGACATATGCCCAAATGAAGGGACAGATCAAAATTCCAGAAAAAGAATGAAACAATGAGGAGATAGACAACCTATCAGACACAGAATTCAAAACACTGTTAATCGGGATGTTTACAGAAATATTAAGTCTAGTAGAAAAATGAAAGAAGAAATGAAGGCTATACAAAGTGAAATAAAGAAAAATATACGGGGAACCAACAGTGAATGCAAGGAAACCAGGACTCAAATCAACAAAATGGAACAAAAGGAAGAAATAAACATTCAACCAGAACAAAAATGAAGAAACAATATATTTTTTTTAATGAGGAGAGGATTATGAACTTCTGGGAAAACTTTAAACATTTCAACATCTGAATCATAGGGGTGCCAGGAGAAGAGGAAGAGCAAGAAATGGAAAACTTATTTGAATAAATAACGAAGAAAAACTTCCCTAATCTGTTGAAGGAAATAGACTTCCAGAAAGTCCAGGATGCTCAGAGAGTCCCAAGGAAATTGAATCCAAGAAGAAACACACCAAGACACATCATAATTAAGTTATCAAAAATTAAAGATACGGAGAAAAATTTAAAAGCAGCAACAGCAAAGGAGACAGTTACTTACAAAGGAGTTCCCATCAGACTATTAGCTGATTTCTCAAAAGAAACCTTCTAGGCAAGAAGGGGCTGGAAAGAACATTTAAAGTCATAAAAGACAAGGACTTACATCTAAGATTACTCTGTTATTTAGAGTGTAAGGGCAGATAAAAGTGCTTTCCAGGTATGGTCAAGTTAAAAGAGTTCATCATCACTAAGCCCTTATTATATGAAATGTTAAAGGGATTTACCTAAGAAAAAAGAAGTAGATAAAAAACTATGAACCATAAAATGACAACAAACTCACAACTATCAACAACCAAACCTAAAAAATGCAAAAACAAAAACAAAAACAAACTAAGTAAACAACTAGAACAGGAACAGAATCACAGAAATGGAGATCATGTGGAGGGTTATCAGTAAGGAGGGGGAAGGGGAGAATTTGAGGAAAAGTTATAGGGAATAAGTAGCATAATTGGTAGGCACAAAATAGGCAGAAGGAGGCTAAGAATAGTATAGGAAATGGAGAAGCCAAAGAACTTATATGTACATCCCATGGACATGAACTAAGCGGAGGGGAGGGGTATGCAGGATGATGGAGGGCATGAAGCAGATGGGGATAAAGGGGAGAAAACAATTGGGACAACTATAATAACATAATCAATAAAATATACTTAAAAAGAGTGCTTCTTAATACAGAGTATGCTATTCATAACAGGGTACATTCCAATATGTTGAATACTTACATGGGTCCAGAGCCTTTTATAAGAAAAACTGCGCGCAGTTAAAAGACTTCAAACCTCAGGGGAAAAAAGAAGAAACAGTAATGTTACTTTGTAGTTTCCTGTACCTAGTAGGCATTCACTGTGAACTTAGAATCACATGGATATATTGGAGCTATAATCACTTAACCTGAATAAAAAAACAAAAAAGCTCCCTCAAAATTTAACTGCTCTTTACATATTTTGAAAGACAAATACCATATGACTTCACCTTTAAGTGAAACCCTAATCAACAGGATAAACAAGCAAGCAAAATATAACCAAAGACATTGAAATTAAGTATAATCTGACAGTAACCAGAAGTGAGGTGGGAGGGGATAATGGTGGGGGCGAGAAAGGTTTTCGGGAACAACTATAAAGGACACATGGACCAAACCAAGCAGGAGTGGAATCAGGGGAGGGAGTTGGGGATGGCTGGTGCGGGGGGGAAGTGGAGGGTAAGTGCAGACGACTGTTCTTGAACAACAACAAAATAATTAAAAAATGTTAACTGTTTATTCTCTGCAGGAATACATGTTTTTTTGTTTTTTCTTTTTAGATTTTATTTA
>PVKM010041356.1:0-13150 GCA_004027735.1 Carollia perspicillata
GGAGCCTCCACCCCCCGGTGCAGAGTGATATTATTAGCTCTGATGGACCAGGTCTGACGGGAAGAGGGCGAGAGTCGGGCCTCCGCGAATTACACGGAGCGCTATCAAGATGAAAATAAAAGCCGCCGCGTGCAGACAGGAGGGGTGAAGGGTCCATTGAAAATCAGAGAGATTAGGAACTCATCACATTATTTGTGGGTTATCAGGAGACAGAGGTAATGAAAGTGAGACCTATATCCTTGATCAATAGGAGTTTGACTGCATTTTGAGTTCATTTTCTCCTGCCGAGAGAGAGACAGCAGGCTTTACTATTGATCAGCGTGTTAATCCATAACCAGACTGGGCCTTAGCCTGGTGGAGCAAGCAGGAAAAATAAGATAATAAGCAAGGAACTCTTGATCTTTTATTACAGTGCGCTAGATAAAGAGAGCGCGGGGGTGCGAGGTGGCATACCTCAGAGTTAACCCTTGCCTCGCCTCTTAATTTGGAATGTGTGAGCAGAAGAACACAGCATACCTGGCTTTGACTTTTATTTGACCTTATTCTGCCTACTTCCCAGCTAAAGGGTATTCAGGACGCTTTTTAAAGATTGGAGGCAGGTAGTCACCAGGACGAGGGGCCGTGGCAACGACGTTAGGCCCCGAGTGACAAGGAAGCCCCCACGCTCTCGGAAGTCAACCGAGATGCAGTGTTAATTGCATCTGTTTATAATCTGTCTTATTTTTTCTGGGTTTGGCGTGATAGTTCGGAGTCACTGAAGTTCAGAACGTCGGTCCACACGCACTGTCGATAGGAGGTTTGACTCTACTACGGCATAGTGAGCGCCATTTCATTTTGTTCAAGCAAACAAGGAAAGGAAAGACATTTGGAGTTCGGTTGCCATGACGACACCACAGTCCCATAGAAATCTGGTGGGTCGGCATTATCCCTGATCTAGAACCATCTCAGAAAAACAGCAGTCAGCCTTTCCTGTAAAACCCTCCGGCAACGCCTCCTTGATCTGACCCAATCCCTTGCTACAATGTACCTGTATTTTGCCGCGTAGAATGAGCACTTTTCTACCCAAATTTTGGAGGGAAAAATAAGGATGCCCCTTATATGTGGGTATAATGAGTACGTACCATCGGGTATGATAACCCCGTGTATAATGCGCACAAAGTCGCGGGTGCGCATTATACACAGCAGAACACAGTGGGTGTTTCCTGGCCTGCCGTAGGCACAAGGAGGCAGCCCTTTGTCGGTGACTCCATGTGCACTACAGTGGTTTCTGCTGAAATTGAGTTGAACTCTACCACTAATACATCTGACACATGTACCCATGAGGAAGCGGGGACCCTGTCCACCCCACCGGGGGACATAAAGTATGCTTCCAATGATGAACAGCGCTACCACGACTCTGTGTGTGCGCACGTGTGTGCATTTGTGAGGGTTTTTTCCCCACTTCCGATGGCATCCACAAAAGTATTGAAACAAATGCCCTCTTTTAAGGCTGTTGGTATCAATCACGAAACTCCCTCCACTAAGGCTGTACCAACTTCGAATGCCCCAGAAGTGTATTAGAGAACACAGCTCTCTCCTCCTGTGTATTGGAAATGCCTTAAACACTTCGCAGGAGCCCTGGCTGGTGTGGCTCAGTCACTGAGTGCCCACCTGTGAACCAAAGGGTCATTGGTTCAATTCCCACTCAGGGCGCATGCCTGGGTTGTGGGCCAGGTCCCCAGGAGGGGGTGTGTGAGAAGCAGCCACACACTGATGTTCCTCTCCCACTCTTTCTTCCTCCCTTCCCCTCTCCAAAACATAAGTGAATAAAACCTTTGAAAAGATACATAAATAAACACTTCACAGGGAAATGATCCACTAGAAAATTTCCTTTTCGGTATTCCCCATATACATGGAGTGAGGTTCTGAATTGAACACCTAGTAGGTAAGTGTTAAGCTCAGTGCTGAGTAGTCATTCGTTTCTAATCACGTGATAGGGTGTTCTCTGATCGGTGACTTGGAAGGGATACTAAACTCAGACCCGCAGTCAGTATACTCATGGCTATTTCTGGCAGCAGCTAGCTGTGTGACTTTAATAAATTCCTTGACCTCTCTGAGCTTCTATTTCTTTGCCCTTACAAAGTAAGGGGTAGAGATACATGGACTAATTTCTTGACCCATAAAGTATCAGAAATCACCATGAGCATACATTTTATAATTTTCCTTGGAGTTGAAGACTCTAGCCAAAAGACTGAGCCATGGCCGACCAAAGCGACAGACTCAATGGAGGGGTGTTTTAGTTCCCACTGTCGCCAAAACAGTCTCAGTAGAAACCCTGTTAGTAGTGATTCCTCCGTGCAGGACAGCAACTGCTGGCTTACATTCAGATGGATGGCTGTAGCTAATGCAAAATCTTCAGCATCATTTCACTGAAATTCGACAATTCCAATTCAACAAACATTCTCTGTGCCCGGAGCTATTCCACACGAAGACTACCAAACAGTGACCCGGTCCTCAGGCAGCTGACAATACAGTTAAGTCATGTTCTCACAGTGGGGTTTCAACCTACAATCGTTTCTGCTTAAATCGTAGGCGAGAACACGAAGACCAAAAAATGCTACATTTCAATAGCGACATTTCCACACTAGTCTCAGAATGGAGCCTCACTTTTAGAAGTTACTTGCAGAGTTTTCTTAACGTCTAATATATGTTGCATGTAAGTAAATGGGTTGAGAGATTTGAACTGTTGTATGTGTTGTGTGTGTAAGTGTATAAGCTCGCTAATAGCCTATACTATGTCTAATATTACATTAACTAATTACACATTTAACAATGCTTGAGTCAAAGGCTCAAAATTAACAGAGAAATAGGACTGACACGAGAACACTGACATGTTATACAATTACTTAATTTTTAAAATTAACTCCACAGAATCAACTAATACACCAATTAAGCAATATGTAATTAAGTTATAGTCCCTGCCACTAGTCATTTAATCGTAGATGCAAAGAGTATTTTTATAAACAAATGAAATAAATACAAAATCTATTAATTAAATGTGTGGCTGGAACTAATAAACATTAATAATAAAAATTATCTATTTCCACAATCTGTGTCATCAGAAAGCAGGTCTCAGGATGTGGTGCATAATTATTACATTAGCACAGAGGCATGGCTGGTGTGCGTGGACTCCCCCAGGTACCAGCAACTTAAGCTCTAAGTTTATTTCTTCATCAGTAAAATGAGGCTAATAACAGTGCCTTCATCGCCTTATTGCTTTCAGAGTTAGATGAGGTAATGCCTGGCTACTGCTCACTGTGACCTTTGACACCTGCGAAAGTGGATAGAGGCACGATTACTATGTAAACACTCCGGGAAATGGTCGGCTTTGCGCCTAATTTGATATAAGATCAGAATTCTGCGATACCGGATAGACATACAACCTAGTTCGTCCCTTTGATTAGTCAGGAAACCATACAAATGGAAGCAGAAGTATTATTTGGGGCAAAGCCCTAAAAAGGGTCCTCGCCCCCAATCAATCATCCCCTTTCTGTGCGAGGGAATCGGGGTGTTGTTGCTCCCCATCTCCCCGGGCCCGCCTGCAGACAACTTCAACCAACTGGGTCTGCTGACTGTAGGCTCACATCTCCAAAACAGAATCAGACGGAGACACGTCCCTCGAGGGAAGATGCCCAAAATTCACTCTGGCTAACGTCAAGCGAAGAAAACGTGTTGGGAGGAGATTTAGAAACACAGGGACTTTTCCGGGAGGGCAGTAGAATGAGGTTTGGGAGCAGATGGATGGATGCAAGGGGAAGCACCTGGCCTGGAGGAGCCTCTGGAGACCGGGCCCGGGACCCAAGTCCCCGTCTGTCTAGACCGAGATGGGGGAAAAAAAGATCTGTCTTCTCCCTGTGCACTTCCCTGGCCGGACACCAGGCCCAGAACGCCACACAGGGTGGGCGCTTTGACAAGAGCGAATGAATTCTGGACAAGCTCAGCCCGCGGGGGGTCGCAGTCGAACACTAGAAGAAGCCACAGGTGTTCGTGAAGTTTCAGTAGGATCGGAGTAATGTTAGCGTATAAATTACCACTCGGGGAAGTTCAGCAATCACTGTACCATCTGTGGGGTTAGGAGCTTCAGGATGAAGGGTTACCACGTCTGCCAAAGTCCTTCAGAAAACACAGCCCGCGACGCGACTGCGAAATGCTAGCTGTCTCCACAGGTGAGTGTGTTAGAAAAAGCGAAGGCTCTGCATTTCCATTGAACCAACGGGGGACAAGGTGTTCCAGGACCCCACCCATCGCTGCCCCCCGGGGGCCAGCTTTCTTCACGTTGAATAACAGCATTTCCACACTATGTTCAAAGCTGAGGATCGCTTTTAGAAACAAGACTTTTCTTGATATCGGATACAGCTTTTTCTCTTCATCGCTAATAGATTTTGCATAATCTTGTAAATAAACGGTTTGAAGAGATTTGAGCTATGTGTGTGTCTTGTGAGTCTATATGTATAATCTTATTAACCTATGCTAATGTAGTACTAAATGGACAAATTATACGCTTCCCAATGCTTGAGTCCAAGTTTCAAAGTTAACACAGAAAGATGGTTGGCATCGCAGCAAGAGTAGCATTTTGGGAAACTTGAAGCATTTCTTTAAAATAACGTGAAGGAATTTTATTCAGAAAGCATATGTATCTCCAGGATATAGTAAATAGAGAGAGAGAGAGAGACCCCATTTCATGAAACTCTTCGGTGGTATGGCAAAGAGAAAAACTACCAATGGCAAACGCCTTCTTCTGATGGGCCTGTCTCGGCAGTAGCGGTCCAATCGATATTCAGGGGGTGTTCTGACTCTTGTACTAGGAGGACTGGTTTGTTTGCCTCTGTTTCAACTTCTCGACGTCGAGACTGTCAAATTTCCTGGAAATGTTTTACTCTCTCACTTTCCTTTGTTTGCAAAATGAAGCGATCGCTGAAACATTTCCAAGGAAACCCCAGCGGAGACCTTCACAGACGGAGAGGGGATTGCAGAGATGGAATGAATTGGCTGTAACTCTCCGTACAGGTAGAAAGGCAAATAGTATGCAGAGGAGACTCGCCTTCGCAAGTCTGGGATCTGGGAGGCAGAAGCCACAGGGGAGAGGACGAGAAAGAAAGGGAGTTTCAGGGAGAGAAAGCAAGCGAAACCATGCCTTTGGGAAGGAGTGTTCAAAAAAGCTACACATTTTGCTAAATAGTAATGACTCCAAATCGTACCGAAGTTTTTACAATTGGAGACAAACAAATTCTGTACATTTTCCTAACGTCTTTTAATGTATAGAACTAATCTTTTCATGAAGTAATTTATCATTTTCATATATAATTTTTTTCTTTCTAATAAGGCCTTTGTATTATGAGAAATATTTGCCTACCCCATAACTTTCAAAATAGTCCTTTTTATTTTTCTGGAAGCTTATAATTTTTGCTTCTGCCATGAGTCCGTAATTCGTCCACAGTTACATGGTATAGCAAACATGGCTACCCTAGTCTTTGCTTGAGTATCCCATTGTTCAGGACTATTTCTAGAAGACACTTTCCTCATTTTCACTGAAGTGCTGTATTATGGTTGAAAATTAACTTGACTGCATGCAGTGGACTATTTCCAGGCTCCGTTTCCTTCCATGGGGCTATTTGTCTTCCTAGCGTACAACTGGACTTCTTATTGTAACATTTTTTTTCTTTTTACTTTCTTTTTTTTTTAATTGTAACCTATGTAGACCGAGCTATGGAAGCAACCCAAGTGCCCATCAGTAGATGAGTAGATAAGAAAGCTGTGGGACATTCACACAATGAAATACTACTCAGCCATAAAAAAAAAAGAAAAATCTTACATTTACGGCAGCATGGATGGACCTAGAAGGCATTATGCTAAGTGAAGTAAGTCAGACAGAGAAAGACAAATGCCATATGATTCCATTGCTATGTGGAATCAAAAGAACAATATAAGCAAACAAAACAGAAACAGACTCATAGATACAGAGAACGAAGTGATGATTACCAGGTGGGAGGGTGGAAAGGGGAAGAGATTAAAAGCTACAATTGGTCGTTATAAAATAGTCACGGAAGTATAAAGTACACACAGGGAATATAGTCAATATCATTGTACTATGTGTGGTGCCAGGGGGGCCCTGGAAATACATGATTCTCTAACCACTGTTCCGTACACCCAAAACTAATACAGAACGCTATTGAATGTCAGCTGAAATCGAAAAGGAAATTAAGTTATAATTAATAAAAATTGGGGGCAAACGAAGGCGAGTGCCGATGAGGGGGCCGCTGCCCAGTCCTTTCTGCAAACCTAGATGAAGGCAGGAAACAGGGGCTGGGCGGATGCACAAAGCCCAAAGCAGCAGCCGCGCCGGCGTCCCAGCGACCGCCTGCTGACCCCGCGAGAATGCCACGTGACCCTGAGAGAAGACCGCAGCAATCCAGTTCGCAGACGATCTCGACTCCTTGGACATGCTTTCCGGCCTGGGTTGAGCTCCCTGCTCCCAGCGAGCTGGCCGGTCTTCCAGGGGTACAGCTACGGAGGAGAAGGGGAGGTGTCCCCATGCCGGGGGCCGCCTGGCTGCTGTGGGAGACTTGTGGCCGCATCAGGGATGGATGGTCCACAATGGGGTCCTGAGGGCGACCCCCTCTCCTTTCTCCTTTCCCCATCTCCAATTCCATCAACTCACAGCCTGGATAATTCACACCTTCCCAAGTGTCAGAGCCAGGAAGAGCCTTCGAGAAGGGGAAAACACCAACTCCCTCCTTTGCAGGCGAGGAAACTTGTAAGCTCTCGAGTGTGGGAAAACCTCCTTGCCCTCGAACAAGCCACCTTCTTGTATTGTGTTTATCGTGCCTCCCTTCCACGACTCTGTTTGTTTCTTCTGCTGCTGAAATGCCCCATGCTGAGGCCCTCCCGAATGAACTGAACTTTCGAGCAAATGACACAAAAGACCAAAACAGGACTTCCAACACCGAAGTGGATGAAGAACGTGATGGTACCTTTAATTTGGAGCCATTCATCCGAAGCATTATCATCGACCCCGTGGTATTATTTTAACTCCAAACCTGTCCGTCTACCGTAGTGCATCTTTTAGGACAATAATTTGGTTGCAAACGCATTTATAAGATGTGACTTTTTACTATGTGGAGAAGGGAACCAAGCGTGTTCAACATTTCTCTGTCACTGTAGGCATTGTTTTGAATTCTGTGGAAGGGCTGCTTCCAAAGAAACTTAACTGTGAACTCCGATTTATGTTTTTATCTTTAAATAGATTACACAAATTGATTCCTTTTTAATTGAAAATTAGTTGGTTTGATTATGCAACCTCGGTAATAATAACAAAGTCAGTCTGCAGTCATGTGACTTGTTTCACAGTTTGCCACCCTGCCATTATTAAATTAATTCACCTTCTAATAAAAATAATTCCTAATGTTGAGAAAATACAGATAAGTAGAGAGAAGCTTTATTAAGATCATCAGTATTAAAACTAAATCCTTTTTTCTCATTAAAGAAGATACAGTCAATTTAATTAATTCACATTAATCCCTGGTTGACATTAAATTCATCTAAAAATCGACACTCATAGATTATTAACACCAAGGCATCAAAATATTTAAAATGATTACTATAGAGAAGAAACACATTTTTAGAGATTCAAGTGGTTATATTTTAAAATGTTCTATAGATGAACTAATCTTTTAGAGCTGTTTCTTTAGTTTCTCAAATGCTTTTGATTTAAAAGAATAAGAAATCAGGAATGTCTTTTCTCTAAGGAGAAAAAAATAGAAAATACTTCTAGGCTATTGATTTCAAGTTGATATTCCCTTTTAAATTAACTTAAAGTGACCACAGCAAAACCACTGAGCCCCAAATTTGACAAGGGTATGTCATTTACATTTCTTCCGAAACTTTCTGGTATTTTTTCCATTACCTGTTCTAGAAATGGGAAATTATTTTTTAAAATATTTTACTTGTTTATTTTTATAGAGAGGGGACAGGAAGGAGAAAGAGTGGGAGAGAAACATCAGTGTGTGGTTGCTTCTCATGTGCCCCCTACTGGGGACCTGGCCTGCAACCCAGGCCTGTGCCCTGACTCGGAATTGAACCAGCGACACTTTGCCTCACAGGCCCGTGCTCAGTCCACTGAGCTACACCAGCCAGGGCTAGAAATGGGAAATTCTTATAAAGCAAGCAAGAGTTCAATTCCAGCATTTTCTAACCATTTGAGATTGTAAAGTGATTTAATTTCAAAACATGTCGATGTCAAACATTATGTTGACTGGCCTTTTAGAACTAACCTCTAGTTATAAGTGGAGGTTACAGCTCTGGTCTGGCATGGTTTTAGTCTGGCCTTATCAGTCTGTTTTCAAGCTATAGATCAGTTAACAAAGAATGTCGGCGAGTATGTTAACACCAGTTTCCAACTGAGTTCCCCTCTCACATCCAAGCAAATGCGCCGTATCAAAGTTGAACTCCATTATAGGCCTCCGGTCAGAATTGGGACAAGCCAAACCAAACAACTATCTTTCTAACAACCTAAAGAGCTCACCTTTCCCATCAAATAACAACAGGAGTAAGGCTTGTGTTTTATCCAGCTTTTTCAGCTGGATGATAAACTCCAGAGCTAATTAATTTAAGAGACTCCAAGATGCCAATTTTCTTTATTTACCGTTTTTTCTTTTTGTCTTGATACACATTACTCTGCTTGAGTGGACGCTTCCATTTTCCGTAGAGTTTTAAAGCTCCCTTTCATGTCTGTGAAAAATGGGCGCCCTGTGTCAGGGTTTATCAAACAGAACCTGCCTTTTTTTTTTTTTTTTTTTTGGCTGGTCCTCTTCACCTTATCTGGCAAACACACTACCCTCTCCATCAAAACGCCGCAGAGCAAACAGCGCTGGGGCCCGCACACAGAACCGGAGCTGCTTCTAAACGGCCTCCGGTCTCTTTAAACTCAGCTCGAAAGCTGATTAGGTTCCAGATCTTGGACATTATCTTATTTTTGATAGCCACACTATGAAATGGTAGTGGAGAAAAAGTTGTCTCATAGGATGGCGAGTTAAAGCGTCTGATTACTTAAGGGCCGGCCTTAAAAGGGAGAGAGAAAGAAAGAAACTGTGTAAACTGGTTTAACTATTTGCAGATCTCAAACGGAGCAACGTGGGTTTTTTTTTTTTTTTTTCATATGAGAGTTCAAGGTGAACCACGATCCTGCCTTAAATCTCGGCCCGTACAGGAAACGACAGGTCACCATGGGAATATTCCAATATCTTGGTTAAGTACTTTTAGGCAACTTTGAAGCTTTGATTAGTACAATCATGAGAAAGGCAAAGGTTCCTTCCAGGCCTGCGAGACAATGATGGAAAGACAAGTGGGCAATTATGTCTATTTTACTAAAGTGACCTTCCCCGATCTAAAAGAATGAGTGAATGGAGTCAAACGTGACTCACTAACCCTGAGGCTGAGTCGAAACGCCTGAGGTTCGCTTTCTCACCCAGCTCTGCCCTGACCGAGGCTATTTGGACGGAAATCGCAGAGCAGATGAACGAATGAATGCATGCCTGGTGCGTGAAATCTGAACCTCACGCGAAGTCCGTCTTCTCCGAACCTCGTGGATTTCTGGCTCGTGAGTGGCAGCGGGCTGTCTGCGCCCACTGAGCAGACCGAAGGGGAAAGATTCGAGTCAGGAGGCGGCAGGCTGATTTGAAGAGACGAGGGGTGTGGTTCCAAGTGGCAAAGGTCAATGTTAACACGGGTAAGAAAACATCAGCCCCTGTCCGGGCTTGTGTGCGTGATGTAGTTCAGGGAGAGACATGAAATGGGAACTGGCGGTACTCAGGTTCTGTGATCGTGCACGCTACCTGCAGGGCGGGAGCGGCCGGGGGGAGGGGGGGACCCAGAAAAAAGGAGGAGAGTGCTGGCAGCTGTCTGTCAGGCACTCTGGTTTCACCTGAGCCCGGATCTCAAGTTGCTATCCGAAGTGGCAATAGATGATCTCGAAAACAGAAAGAAAGATACCCCCGCGGTCCAGGTAATGCCGATAACAATGACCAGTTGAAATTGGCTCTGCCTTCATTGGAAAAGTCGACCGGCAGAAAAGTCAACCGCACAAAAACGCTATTATTTAATTCCATCCATCTGCCCAGGAAGGTTCTCAGGTGTTCATCGATATGCTCACATCCTCTCAAGGAACATCTCTGTCCTTTCAAAATCCACTTGAACTTGGACAGCCTGACAGGGAACCAGGGGCTCTAT
The DNA here is from genome assembly GCA_004027735.1 of Carollia perspicillata. Classification (NCBI taxonomy): domain Eukaryota; kingdom Metazoa; phylum Chordata; class Mammalia; order Chiroptera; family Phyllostomidae; genus Carollia; species Carollia perspicillata. The sequence continues at coordinate 10,264 of PVKM010041356.1, forward strand.
CCGATCTGTGTATCATCAGCCCCAACGTATGTTAAAATAATGACCCGGAGGGCGTAGGTGCCTGAGACAAAATGAAGTAGGAGCTCGCTGACATCCTCGTGAAGCAGGCTGTTGGGACAGCAGACCACGGGGCTGTTACCCTTTCTATAGGCTCTTGGTGGGGTCCGGCTGCTGTTTGGCACACATACATTTCCGGGGTGTGCCCACCACGCCCCAGGGCTGCATTTGAGTTTGCCGTTGACCTAGAGGCCTATGGGCGCATCTGGGGCCAGGGAGAGAGGAAAAAAAGACAGCAGTGGAGTCCAGCAGAACGGAGCCCGTGCCCTGAGAGGACCACTTCACATTCACAGCTGAAGGTTTGGAGCCTGGTCCCAACTTTCTGGGTGAACATAACGAAAACAAGTCATTGTCAGTAATAGTAGCACGAACGAGACACTAATGCATGCTAAGGGGTATGATAATAGCAGATGGTCATGGGGCGTCACGTGTGTGAAGGTGCGATTATAACTTCACGTGAGCGAGGAAGGAAGGCGCAGAGAGGTCAATTAATTTGCCCAGGGCTGCACAGCCAGGAAGTGGCCCAATTTCAAGAAGTTCATTTGTATGTGTATCTGTGTGTACAGATATCTGTGTGTTCTGTGTATGTATATTAAGTATGGTACACATGCCCCCTGGAAAAGAAATCAGACCCCGCCCAGTTTAGTTTCCTCCCCGGGATACAACCTGTAAAATATTTTCTTCATGGGGAAGGGTCACGTAAATTATATTTATGTTTTTAAAGGGTGGTGAACGGCTTCCGAAAATTTATTTTCAATGCAAATCCATGATTTCTAAAACATTTTGGACAACGGCTGTGAATCAGTTTCACATGCTATCTCAAAACTCCTTAGGTCAGTGGTTAAAATGTGTAACTTTGCCTGCAAGCACATCAACCTTTATTTCACCTTGCTTGATCTGCCTTAGGCGTCCATGCCCGCCACGGAGTCAGAGGTGAATATCTCCTTTGTCAGCCTGTACTTTCTCTCTCTCTCTCTCTCTCTCTCTCTCTGGTCTCGACTGTGTCTATACTTAAGTCTGGTAGCAGCTGTTTTCTCAGCGGAAAGATGCATCTCCTGGAGTTTTGCAAATATTTTGGTTTTTGTCCATCGAAGGGTAAATAGAAACATCTAGGGATAAAAGTAAAGTTGCTGAATCTGATACTATCAGCAAAGAAGGCGTACCCTAAGGTCGTCCCAGCCTGCCCCAAATAATAAAAGGAACCATCCCCTGGAATGGGAGGTGTGAACCACACTTGGTCATTTCATTACCACCATTAGAAGGTAGGCAGCCAAGATGAAAGATGGACTTTGTGCATGCCAATATTAAAGAATGGGATGAGTGAATAAGGGGAGAAGAAATTTTTAATTATAAATGTTGCCATTGTTGCCATCACTGGCTATGGAAGAATTTTTTCCCCAATACTTCATTGAGAGCTGTAGGGACAAAAAAACAACTTTAGATTTGTTGACTTATTGAGGAGATAACTCTGCACTTAATATCTCTTTGAAATCCCCACCCTCTAGGGCAGCGTTATGTACATGTCTAATAAACCACCTTGGTAATGACCTTCCCGTCTGACATAGAATGACCAGAAGAACCTCGACTGGACGCAGAGACACATAACAATGCTAAAACTGCCTTTCTGGGCTTCAAGAGTCACCCCCAGGGTTTGCAGAGGACAAATGTCAAAGTAACCAGCACAATAAACAGCATTTCTGTCACCAGAATATAGCACACATTGGAAATTTCCCTTTTATACACAAAGACACATACGTACACGCAACCACTGCTAGCCAGAATGATCATAATTCAGAAAGATACACCAAAAAAAGGCCCAGTTTCATTATAGCAAAAAAAAAGTTTATCAACCACTCATTAGTTATTTAATATACATGTGGGTGCTGGCAATAATAGAAATAATAATAATAATAATAATAATAATAGAAATAATAATAATAGAAATACTAATAATCTTGTGCCAAGGAGAAAGTTTCTGCCTTATAGAAATCTCCTAGGAATATTATTTATGATTCCCTCGGCAGCTAATGCTAATTTTAAGTCACAGATTTCAGAACCTCTCTAGGATGTGCCGAGATCATTGGGATAATTTATTTTAAAAGATGTGAATAGGATAAAGTTTGTTCATCCGCTGAAGAGTTTGTCACTTGTAAAAAAATATTTTTCCTCACCTACGGGGATGACATTAGATCCCCCGGTGGGCTGCCAAGGGGCTTGAGAAACTAACTGCCAACGCACCCTCTGGAGACTGGGGAGAGGAGCGTTTGGTCTGTCTTTCTCCCTTGCCCTGCGTCCACATCCCACACCCTGTGACTGAAAGAAAGAGCAAAAGAGGAAAACAAGGGGAACCCACACCAGCTGACATTTTTTTGCCACCCTCACCCCCTCCTGGAGTCACTCGCCCCCAGCTCAGGGAGTGTTGGTCCAACCACAGATTCGAATCAATAATCCGCCCACATTCCCGGCGCGGGGTAGGGAGCAAGGTTCAAGAAAGGGGGTGTGCCCTGTAATTATACAAACTGACGCACCTGGGGAGGTACGGAAAATATTTGGGGGTGGCAGGTGGAGTAAGTAAGGTGTGTAGTTGTTCACTGAAATCTCTCAGAGGATTTTTTTTTTTCCCTCCTGAAAAAACCCGGTCTGCGATGTGCAACCCGCTGCGCGGAATTGCGCAGGGAAGGCTCCGGGGTGGGAACGATCAATCAGGATACCTGGGGCGGTGTGTAATGCGCCTGCTCCTGCCAGCGTGAGCGGGCTGCCCTCCACGCTGTCCCCCTACAGGTTCAATAAATATGATGCTATAGACAAGCCGACCGGATCGCACCGCCTC
>PVKM010041357.1:0-13161 GCA_004027735.1 Carollia perspicillata
AATAACACATGGATGTTTCTCTCTCTCTCTTTCTCCCTCCCTTACCCTCTAAAAATTAATAAGTAAAATATTTTTAAGTAAATAAAATCTTTACAAAAACCATTGTTTGCCGGAAAATTAAGTATCACTGGGTATCCTCCATATTATCTAGTAACCCTGTACCTCAGGGCGTCTGCATTTCCTACTCCTTCCAGACGGTGCGTGCATCACTCCCCATTTACACAGTATGCTCCAACTTTTCCTCAGAGAAGCCTTCCCTGACCTACTCGCCTGGCCACACTAAATCCTTACTCTATTTTTCCAGGGGGGGAACTCGCTACTCGTGAAAATTTCTTCATGTACTATTGTTTACTACTGTTTGCTGCCCCATCCAAATGTAAGCTCCTTGAGGACAGAAGCGTCCACTTGACTGTTCAGTGCTTCATCCTCATCCCTGAGAGCAGTGCCTGGGAGATGACAGGCACTCAATCATTATGTGTCGAGGAGTTAATAAATAAATCAAAAACACCACCTGAGCACTGAACATATTTGTGATGATGGTTCTCGTTTCCATTTATGTGGCACTTATCCATTTCCATCATTTTGTTACAATGAAGGCATGCTTAGCCTTGACCTCAGTGAGCAGAAACCAACTGAAAACTGAAGAGAATGCTCTAGACCACATGGGTAGGAGGTGGACCTGGACAGGCAATCAGGTCATGTGTTCTCCATCATACTATACTGCTGCCACCAACCAAAGGAGGCAGGAATATTATGAACAGAAAGTACGAACCTACCATGTGCAAGACAGAGCCAAGGGGGGGAGAGATCCATGATAGTTCGGCTCAGGACGTTAGGGAAGGGGCAGAACTTAAGATAAGCTGCACTATGTTTTCAACATGCCACAAAACCAGCAGGGCTCTAATGAGAAGATGATACTTTAAAAATCCATCCCAGATGGCTGTCGGAGAACTGCCCACTTTCCTTTACCCAGGCGAGGCAGCGAATGAATTCCTATGTCGTCAACCACATAGACAATGCACAGAAAAGCTTCCCGTACCAGCTCTCACTGGGTACGGTTCCTGCCGCACAGGGGCAAACTGGCCCCCAGCGAGCCCGTGTTCATATTGAGGACACTGCCATAGTCAAAATCATCCGATTTATAGAGGCAGTTACATGGTAGAGACCAGGGATACAGTTCCTTTCTTTGGTGATGTGCAGTTTTGCCTGAATCATAAATTCAGGCAAATAATACGGAGTGGCAATGAGAAAGATGGGGAAGAAAGCCGTGCCTTCCAATATAATTGGCTCATTCCATTCTAACGGTCTAAGGTGAACCTTTGTACTCCCTTATACATATAACACTAAAGAACATTATATTAAAATTGTTAGCAAGTGCTCAAAATTAATGTTTTAGCAGACTTTAATGTTACACATTTTTACGAAGTGTTTTTTCAAAATTAGAGAGGTGATAGCTAGAAGTTACTACTTGGAACAAACAAAAAGCTATCATCTATTTACAAAATGTTTTAAATAGAATCATTTGTTCAATAAACATGTGTGCCAGGAACCATTACACCTGTGAACAAAACAGACAACTCCCTCCGGAGATTATTCTCCATGTACTCATTCTCCATGCTGGACGCTGAGGGTCATCCCAGGGCTTCTGCTAAATGAACTGCTCTGCAAGACACCCACACCTTTCGCTCTCCCCTCATGTGGTGTCCAAACACCATCCTCTCCTTTCTCGGTGGGCACGTCCTGACCGCTCTACCCAGCACAGACATCATCACTCCTCATGAGCATTTCTCCACCCCCCTCTCCTGTTTTATTTTTCTGCATGGCACTTACTACCATCTAAAAATATATATATTACTTTTTAACTTGTCTGTCTCCCCCTGCAAAACATAACCTTAATGAGGAATGTCTGTCTTCCTGTTGGTTGTTTTCTCCCCCGTATGCAGACACACCCAGCAGCATCACACACAGGTCCCCAGCATGCAGACTGTGGTTTCTGAGTGTTATTCCCCACAGCAGGACCAGGGGACCTTAGAGGAATGGTTGTTTCCAGATTTGGGCAGAAATTGTGTAAGATGAACCTGGAAGAGCTTGACATACCGGGTAGCAAAAAAACAAACAAAAACTATTACAAACTACCAAAGTCATGTCAAAAGGACTCAGAATATAATACAAATTAGCTTGCTGTAGCCCAAGAAGGGGCAATTTGAGACCCAGTAAGAAAATATGTTTCAATCAATGACTTCATAATGATGGTAAAAACCAATAAGCATACAAGCAAACAAACAAACCAATTACAGTTCGCAGTGGAAGAGGCTAGGCGAACAAGAGAGACACGTATAAAGACTTTCCACAGGAACTATCCCTCAGGGTAACCAAATACCAGAAGAGGAGTATTTTCTCTTCACAGAACTATTTCTGGCAGATCGAGAAGGAACCTCTAATGAATGGATGAACCCACGCACTGACCACCAGCAGTAGCTAACATCACAAAGAGAGACAAGCAGGCAGCGATGTGCCAAGTATATATCATCCAGGAAGCAGTCCTGCAAAAAAATATTAAGCCTGACTCTGATCAAGGCTCAGATCTAACCATCAATTTACAGGAAACATAAGGGGCAGGGAACCAGGTTCTACAACCACACGGGGATGTAATAAACGCAGATGTAACAAATTCCCTAAGGCAAATAAAGACATTTTTTTTCAACAAAAAGTCACGGGTTGTGCTGGGGTAGGGGCAGAAGGGAACTTAAAACTAAAAAGAGACTTCAGAGACAACATTTGGCATTCACAGTCCTTACTTGAAATCTAGTTCAGATAAACTTTAATTCATAAGACAGCCTAGAAAATGTGAATGCTAATTTTTTATGATATTAAGGGATTGCATTACTTTTATACAAAATGATATTAATAGTTATAATGGGAGTAGTTATATATTTTAGAGAAGTCTCTTTTAAAGCCACATATTGAAACATTCACACATGGAATCTGCTTCAAAATAACGGAGGGCGGAGGTTACTGGAGAAATGAGACTGCCCATGAAATGACAACTGTTACTCTGAATCGTGAGCTCAAGGGGGCTCGTTACACACCTCCTTTTCATATACATGTTTGAAATTTGCCATAGTAAAGTTTCCATGTTAAATTTAAAACATAAAACGCTTTTACAGCTATTTTACTGGCATGCAATAGAAATGATAAGAGACAATATTTAAGAGTTTGTTAAAGAAAAACAAAGTAGAGATGAATGCCTTGAAGCCTCTGTCTGCCAGCTGTACTCCAAGGAGCAAGGAGGTGATGGTTTGAGCTTTGGCAAGTCCTGTCCTTTCTAACTTTTGTAAGGTGGAGGCCGGCACAAAAAAATCTCCATATAAACGTTGTTTCTCTGAAACTTACCGAGAAACAGGGTATCACTGAGAAGATAAACTTGGGAGAGGACAGAGGAGGCGGGGAGAGAACTGAGAGATCAGTTAGGCTGACTGTTGTGTAAACTCAGGACTTTTTTCTTTAATCCTTTTTCTAAGAATGTCTCAGATTCAGGTAATAAGAGCTACAAAAACACAGAGATGAATAAGATACAAATAAAGGTTGAACTCAAACAGGGAAAAGAACACGATCATCAGTCTCTCCCCACTCTTTTACTGCCAAGAAACGTTACCGCGCACAAAGGGGAAGTTCCTCCCGAAGCAGTTCCACATTTGAAAGGTGTGTGTTAGTGTTCTTGGGCAACGGTCTGGTGACATTTTTCAAATACTCTTGACTTGTCCCAAAATGTTAGTTACGTTTTTTTCATTGGGGTTTCTCCTGCAATCTAAACAGTCAGTTCTTTATCGCTGCCCACTTTGACAAATTAGTCTGTGCAGCACAATTTCCAAGTTATCTTTAGCAGCCAACACAGCCCATAAATCCAAATCACTGTGCTGGTTATTAGGATTTCATTTCATGCCCGCATTCACAAACAGTTAAGCTTTCAACCTTTGCTGTTGGGCATTAAACTTGACATTAATCAAGAGATTAAGTATGATGAATTTAAACCCAAGGTTAATAGCATGCTCAGCCAATATTAGTTTTACATATTGCCAAGGGAGAACAGAAAGAGGCAAAGACCTTTATGCTTGTTGTTCATGACACAGAAGAGACGGATCGACAGGTAAGGTAGGAAATTGCTTCATTTCTCCCTTTGGGAAGGAGTCACACGCACATGCACGCATGGCCCATCTAGGCCAAACTGGCATTTGAAGCAACAGCCTGCACACATCTTAAGGTCTAGCAATCAGTCACTGGGCAATTTGATTATTTCAGGGCAACTATACTTGCAATGGCAACGGAAGTGCTTTAAAAACTAGCACAAACCATTTAAGAAGTCTTAAAAGGTATGGTGGTTGCTAGTTGCTAGAATAATTGCATAAACAGAAAAAAAATGTCTGTGTCAAATATATCAGCATCATCTATCAATATAACATCAATAGGGGTAAAAAAATCATTCTAAATTTCATAAAAGCTGAACGCAGTAAAAGGATCTGCAGAGGGCTAAGTTAATATACCTGAAACAATGACAGAGTAATTACTTCCCAGGCCTTGTCTCCATAACGGGAGTAGTTACATGGCTCACAAAAACAGATACAGAAAATGAACTGCCTGATGATCTGGAAATGCACGGCAGCCTAATTCATTCACCCCCACTGCTCAAAATGACTGAGCACCTAGCTTTCATGAGTTGTATCTTCAGGAGAATTGTGAGGTGCTGTTTCTTTTTGGGGGGTGGGTAGGAGATCAAAACTGTATTTGAAAACTAGCAATGAAGATAGATTCATGGAAACTAGCAAAATGGAAGCAACATTTCAAACACAGGTGGCTTTGAGCATCACACTGAATGCAAAGCCGATGGCGCCGGATCACCTAGACGAGCTGAGTTCAGCTCCCCTTTGACAGGAAGGAGCGACAGCAATGAGAAGCGCAGACGCATTCATCAGCTTAACCCCTCAGGGCCACTCTGACTGACTTTCTCCCACTCGGAGCTGGGGAGCGGTTTAAATAACACTGTGGATTTGAGGTGTCTGGCCTACAGTGGAACTGAATAACGTTTCATTCTTCTTGTGCTGTCTGCCACCCACCAAGGGCAAGGACTGGGCTTTTACTGCCACATTCAGCCCCTAATACAGCATTGCATAACAGGCATCTGTGGGGATAACCTGAGGGGAAAGGCTTACTTCCTGGAATTTACCAGAAATGATTTGCAGATGACAAACCGGTGAGGGTAAAAGTAGAAGTTTATAATCCCACAATTCCGTGAAGGCTGGCACACGGAGACCCCAGGGGACACAAAAAATGAAGGAGGAGGCCATCTCCCAAGACTGGTTGGAATCTAAATGCCTCCATTCAACCAGCGACTAACTAAATTTTATTTCATGTTCTTCTTTTGTATCTGCCAAAGTTCTTCAGTTAAACATAGATGAAAACAAGAACAAGTTTTTTTCAATAAGAATTAAGAAAAGAATAAAAGTCACTGGTACACCTGCTGAACAAGTAAACACATCAAATGAAGATGTCTCTCAATCATTTTTGCAATTGCAAGAGAAACCTGGCATACGATGCAAGCTGAATGAAAAAGGAAACTTTCAAGAAATCAAGAAAAAAAAGATGACAAAAAATAGTACCACAAAGCCATAGATATTGTCCAGGATTTTAAAAACACTAGAATAGAACTGGCTTAAGAAAACATCTATTGCCCTTGCTGGTGTAGCTCAGTGGATTGAGCACTGGCCTGTGAACCAAAGGGCTCCCAGTCAGGGCACATGCCTGGGTCCCTAGTCATGGGTGTGTGAGAGGCAACCTCACACTGATGTTTCTCTCCCTCTCTTCCCTTCTCTAAAAATAAATAAATAAATACACAAACAAACAAACAAATAAATAAATAACCAATCTTTTTTAAAAAAGAAAACATCTCTAATAATTTACGTTAACAATTCAGCTGTTTCACAAATCCAGCTCACAACCTGAATCAAACAGAAGTGTCCTATCTGAGAAAAGAAGCCAAGGGAAATAGCTGAACTTCTACATTACCAGAAGTCAAGGAATCTAAAATTAAATTAGACTGTTGAATAAAGACCATAAATTGACTCTAATTCTAAAATAAACTCAAGGCTCCACATAAAATGTCCTACGCAAGTGACACCCCACGACTGTCCTAAAAACATAACAACATGAAAAAACAAACTGCCCTGACTGCTGTGGGTCAGCGACTGAACGACCTCTTGCAAACCAAAAGGTCACGAGCTCGAGTGTGGGTCAGGGCACACGCCTGTGTTGCGGCTGAGGTCCCAGGTAGGGAGTCTGTGAGAGGCAACCGATTGATGTTCTCTCACACATCAATGTTTCTCTCCTTCTCTTTGTCCTTCTCTTTAAAAATAAATAAAATCTTAAAACAAGAAGAAAACATAGAAGTATCAGTCAGGTTTACTGAGTGTCATCTATCTGCCAGGCTCTACTCTAAGCATGTTCCCATATACAGTCAGGAATCCTCAAGGTAGGACCCCATTAAAACAAACAAACAATAAAACTACTATTTTACAAAGGAAGAACCTAAGACACAAAGAGGGTAGGTAACTTTTCCAAAAAACATAGTTCAGAAAACATCAGAAACACAAGCTAAAGTCATGTGTGAGGCTCGCCAAGTCCATACCTCCTATCAAAATGGCCATACAGGGACATTCTCCTCTAACTCTTTCAGGGTACCTGTTAGGACACTATGATCAAGTGGAATTTTTTTTAGAAGGACAGAGTTTCAAAGTTATTTTCAAATTAACACTGAAAAAGAGTTCCTAGTTGTCTCCCCAGGGGAATTATCTTCACTCTCCTGGTTCAATTGCCTGCATCCACTCTTCCTCCTACATTATTCTCCTAAGATAATGAATGCATAGCATGGTGCCAAGAAAATGAGTTCTCAGTAATTGTTGACAATCAATGAATATAATAGCTGTGCAATAAGTGCTCACCGAACTGAATTCAAATGAACAAAAAGAAAATCCCAATCATCTGCACAGAGATTGGAATAGGCTAATGAAGAACTGTTCCACACCTCAGGAAGAGAAAAAGTAGTTAAAAGTTCTGAAAGAAAACACCCAGGCTCCAATATTAAGTATATATGATCCATCATGTCTTTATACAGCCGGTCTGTCCCACATCCTATCAGTTTGTTTACCTTCCCCAGAATCTCACTTTTCTCTCATCTTAGCTACCTCCTTCCTTCAAACAAGTGGGAGTAGGGCAGCTGCTTGAGGAAGGGAACAATGTCACGAACAGTCACAGCCATTGCCAGCTGGACCATTCTCCCAGGCCTTCCCAGGTGGAGAAGGGCTGGAGTGGAAATGTACAACATCCACCTTCACCTTGGTGGCCTGCCCCAATGGGCCAACTCTCAGGAAGGTGTGAAATCAGCTCAGCTTGTCAATCAGGGAGCACAGTTGGACTCTGGCTAAATTCTATCCATGGGAAGGGGAAGAAAACTTTTGAAAATTAAACGGAATAAAGAGCCTTTTCCTCAGGGTAGGCCAGGTGCTTCTGATTACTGCTCACTGGTGAGGGGGTTCACCCATGGCCCCGGGCCTTGCTCCTCTGGAGAAGGAAATGGGAAGATGGGCCACTGGCAACCTAAGCCAGACACGCACCATGCTAAATGTCACAGAATCAATTTGCCAGCAGCCTGCTAATGAGGAGCATTGCACACCCAATCATCTGTGCTTTTAATTTCCAAGAGGCATTTTAACTGTCTTAGCTCAGACAATTCCCATGATCCCCTGGGGAGTCCATGGGGCATCTGTCCAAAAAAAAAAAAAAACGTCAGACTTGGCCTTACTGAGACAAGAGAAGTAAAGGTGGAGGAGAAGGACAACCCATAGAATCCAGGGACATATGCCTGAAGTATACTGGTTTGGCCTCTATCCCCAAAAAGCTGTCCTCATCACCTTTATGCCACAGAGTAGAGGCCCTTGAGTCCTACAAGACAAACTATGGGAAAAGCATTTCATTCAGCCGCATAATGGAGCCACTCTCCTCCTGTGTGCAGCCCCAGGGAGGTGTTAGCCACTATTTGTCAAAGGGCAACTGCACACAAACTGGGGGAGAGAATGAAAAAGAAACGACAGCCATGAGCCTGCCAAGTGCACATCCTCTGAAATTAGCCACCACCCGTTTCCATGAGGGGTGGAGGGGAAGCCAGAGGGTTTGTCCTACTCAGCTCTTCCCCTGTTCCTTGCCTGGGATAAAGTCTTAAATCTATTCCAACTGCTCATCTTTCCTAAAGATGACGAAAGTTCACTAAAGCTTGTGGTCTATAAAATGCTCTGCAACCCCTTAACGAAAACAAACATTTAAAAAGGCTGCCATTTTAATTCAAGGGTACAAAAAAATAAAACTCAAAAGAAAAAAAAGGTGCTCTGATTGGGTAGCTCAATTGGTTGCAGCATCACCCCCATACACAGAAAGGTTGAGGGTTCAATCCCCACTCAGGGCGCAGATGGGAGGCAACTGATCTGAGACTTCCAATGGATGTTTCTCTCTCACACTGACGTCTCTCTCTCTCTCTCTCTCTCTCTCTCTCTCTCTCGCCCCTCCCCTCCCCCTCTCCCTCCTTCCCTTCTCTAAAAATCAATAAACATGTCCTCAGGTGAGGATTTTAAAAAATTGTTTTAAATAAAAAAGAGAAAAAAGACAAAAGTAATTAGTGCATTTGTAAGTAAATAGCTAACTCAACCAATAAGCACATGAGAAGATGCTCAAGCATCGGTAATTATTAAGGAAATGCAAACCACAACCACAATGAAAGTCCCTCACCCCCATTAAGATGGCTACTCTCAAACAAACAAACAAACAACCCACAAAATAACAAATGTTGACAAGGATGTGGAGAAACTGGAACCCCTATGTACTGTTGGTAGGAATGTAAAATGGTGCAACCACTTTAGAAAAAAATCAGGAGGTTCCTCAGGGGAAAAAAAATCAATTACCATGTGATCCAGCCATTCCACTTGTAGATATAGACTCAAAAAAAAAACAACAACCCCACAACTGAAAGTAGGGTCTCAAAGAGCGATATGCACACCTATTATTCACAATAGTTAAAATGTGGGAGCAACCGAGTGGCCATCACCAGATGAATGGGTAAGTAAAATGTGGCATATAATACAACAAAATATTGCTTGACCTAAAAAAGAAGGAAATTTTGACATCGCTACAACATGGATAAACCTTGAGAATGTTCTGCTAAGTAAAATAAGCTGATCACTAAAAGAAAAATACTGTACGATTCTACTTATATGAGTACTTGTTGTAGTCAAAGTCACAGAGAGCAAAACGGTAGCTGCCAGGGGCTAGAAGCAGAGGGCGCAGAAAGTTACTGTTTAATGGGCGGTTTCACACGGACAGGATGGAGGGTTCTGAAGATGGATGGATGGTGGTGATGGGTACATGGCAATGTGAATGCATTCAATGTACACTCAATGGTTCGGAATGGGTTTTAGAAAAAATTAGTTAGCTATGCCTGTTTTCTGTCAAATTAAACAAAAGTCACTCTATGTGGGGTGCAGAGGAGAGTAATAAAGAAGGAAATCACAGTCTACCACGTAGAAACAATACACGTTCTCAAGCTCTTCGAATTCTAGGCTTGTCTGCAGAACCTACGTAATCACACACATCTATCCCTCCGAAGCCACTCACCTCACTGAGGTAAATAAAAAAAGAGCAGGTGGACCCATCCACTCCGTAGTCTGCGTAGCAGGGATCCGAGCGCCACATATCTTTCATCCACTGAAACAACAAGAGCCAGGTAAGAACATCTCTGAACAGCCCGTTCTTGGTGACCCTGCCCATCTCCTGACAGAGGGAGAGGACATGTGCATGGCTAAAGTGGAGGCCTAAGCTCAGTCGCTCAGCTGTGGTCAGGATGACAGACTCAGCTCCTGCATGACCCACAGACACATGTGGACTTGGGCTGGGCCTCGACATGTGCTCAGAGTAGAGAGGTCACAGGCACATCAGACAGTGAAGCCCAGGAGAGGCAATAGCTAGGAGAGTTTTACCGTGAGCGAGTGCCTCATGGGACCCTTGTGTCAAAATCCCCTCCCCAGAAAGCTGGTTTCACCAGCAGGAGCACAGTGCCAGGAAGGCAGTGCACGAATGAGCACAGGAGTCCCACACAGAGACGGTGCAAGTGTTCCTGGGGCGGGGTCTCACCACCCTAACCGTACTCCTGAACCGAGACTCTTCTCTGGCAACTACTGAGCTGGGGAGTGGTCTCCCCAACGACAGGCCATATAAACGAGATTTTTAAAAAAACATTAAGACTGGAAAAGTGGCCCTGTGTCTCTGGGTATTCAACAGCAAATGCAAATGTGACATTTAAATGACAATCTGGAGACCTCAGAGCTGGGCCTAGGGACTGAGAGAGAGAAGCTGGACACTAAATAATGGCAGCCCCTTGTCACTGGCCCTTGAAAGATCACCTGCTGGAGGCTGGGAAAGCAAGGGAAAGGCAGCCTCAAAGACACAGCAGGCACCTGAAATGGTCCAGACTTTTTCAGTCTGACCAGTCAGAGCCACTGTTGACTGACCTCAGAGTTGGCAGCGGCAGGGAAGGGTTGTCATGACCACAGCCCCAAACAGGCAGGACTGAAACAGCCCTTAAATGACTGCCTTAAAGGGCTCACTCAGCCTTTAAGGAAGGCTGAGTTAGTTAGTGCCGAATGAGGATGATGGAAATGAATACTCAGTACTTCAGCCTTACCTTGATTTTCCCCTCACAGTGGGGGTAGCCATCCATAGGAGGCAATACACATTTTTCTTGAGCTCCATTAATGATATCTGTAAAGGATGAAAAAGAACAAAGGATATATGAAGTTCATGAAGCAAAGTCTAGCATCCTTGCAAGCAAGGGGCAGGAAGAGAAACCGGAAAGAGAATCACAGTGGTAGCTGTGCACTGACCCGTGCAAGCCCTCGGCTAGCAACAGGTCTGACTGATGTGCAGTGAGGACAGCCCACCGGCAGGATGTGTGTGGCCCAGTGTGAATGGGTGAGCCACATCAACCAGAGCAGTTGCTTGGAAATCTACAACTGGGAAACTGGGACACCAAAGAAGTAGGGAGCGGGAAACAGAGCCACAGGATTAGGAGGGCCCGCAGGCTGGCGGGGAGAACGCCAGGCTATGCCAACAGGCTGAGCTCACAAGCAGCTTCGTGAAGACGTGTGCTAGGGCTGAGGCAGCCGGCAGGGGACAGGAGTGAACAGAGTTAGCGGACGGAAGAGCAGAAAGCCATTAGGTGCATCTGTGAGCAGAGCCTCTTAGGGACTCAGTTCTTGAATTTCCTTGAAGATCTCCTTACTGCTTCAATTATTTCCTCACCGTAAGCTCCCTTTCAACTAGCTAGCTCAAATGGGCTCCTATTCCTTGTAACTACAGAACCAAACCAAAAAGAATGCCTTTAAGAAGCTTACAGCTTCGGGGTGAACAGCAGATGAGAAATTAAACAACTGAACAGCAGTAGGACTGACATGTTTGGGAGGGGCAAGGGAGATGCCCATCCCACTCTCTGAGAGTCAAAGAAGACCTCCCTCTTGAGTCCAGCTACAGCTTAGCTGAGCTGTGAAGGGGAAGTAGGAGTGAGCCAGGTAGAGGGACGAGGTAGAAATCGTGTTCAGGAACTAAGGTGGTTGGCTGCAAATGCAGGGACCTGCTCCGACTGCAATGACACTGGGAGGTGCTGAGAGGTCTGACGGGAAAAGCAGGAGCGACCCAAATCAGAAAGACCTCAAGTACCAAGAAAGAGACTCTGGTCCTCATGCCAAGGGCCTGGCAGAGCTCTGAAAGGTTTTAAGGAGGGAAGGTTACAATCAGGTTTTTGTTTAGGAATGATCATTTGAGCTGTATGTTAGGACAACCCTAAATGTACTATACTTTCTGGACCTACTATATTTCCCAGACCTGCTTGGAAAATGTCACCATTACTTACTGCTGACAGTTTTCTATCTTTACAAAGTATCAATGAGAAATTGGATCCCAGGCCACAATATCATTTGACAGTGGTATGTACGTGATGTTGGCGGCTGCTGGGGCTAGAAGAGAGGTTAGCACTAAAGGGAGGGGAGGGGAGGGCTAGTTGTATCTTTCCTTGAGAATCAGTTCTTCTGATAGTCTATAACAGAGAGATTTTGACCTCTTGATTCAGTGTTTTCTACTTCCTAAGGATAACTACAGCAAAAAATTAGTATCTTCCTTATCACGGATCGGAAGCAGTGCCATGTAACAGTTAACATGGAATGTATTTATCTCATTGGACCCTGTTTCCCCACCTATAGAATGGGAAAAACTACACCTCTATTTCACCCAGCTCTTGTTTAATAGGTTAATGTTTGTAAAGTCAGCACTCCTAACAACTGATAACACTGAACAGAGCAGATGCTTAAAGCTGGCATTTGCTATGTAACTCGACACAACTGTCAGTCACTATGTCCAAGAAAGCAGTATTCCAAATGTATTGCTGCTTCTGAAAACACATTCTCTCGTCGCAGGTGTGATGTGTGAGGTGAAGAGAAATGACTGGGTGGTTAAACTAACAGGCCCATAAAGGTCTGCAAGCAAAGCCTGGCTGCTGACATGTGTCCTCTTCACTAGGAGTTTTAAGGAATAAAAATGTTATGTCGAGAGTCAGCAAACACTGACCACAAAGGACCAGATGATAAATGTTTGAGGCTCGGCTGGCCACATGGTCTCTGTCACAACCACCTACTCAGGTTTGTACCAGCAATGCAGCCACAGAGCACAGGGGTAAGAGTGGACATGGCTGTGCTCCAGTAAAACTTTATTTACAAAAACAGGCACAACCCCGCTACGCCTGCTATGCTAAGAGAGTTCCAAAGTGAGGAGCCTCGTGTCTGCTAAGACCTACTGAAATGACTTTTCTAAGGCTCCCTGAAGGATCCTCTGCCAGGAATGCCCTTCCTCTCCCTCCCTTCTGCCTTCCACTCTTTCTCCACTCAGTAAAGCCCCTCGTGTGAGGCCCCCGATCAGGTCCCACCTCCGGAAGAAACAGTCCCAGTCTTTCCTCCCCACACTCAGTCAGCATTCGGTGCCACCCTGGCTGTGAACAGTCATGTGTTCTTTTTTTCTGCC
>PVKM010041358.1:0-13162 GCA_004027735.1 Carollia perspicillata
TCTGTCTATCAGTGAAAAAACCCTGGGTGGGGTTTCCCCACAACTGAGTTAGCCTGCGTCTGTGGATTCTCTGGAACAGAAGATAGTCAAATTGGACAGTTGAAACATAACAGGAAAGCAGTTCCTCTAGGTTCCTGTACCAGGAAATAGCTCCTAGTGCCAAGACTATAACTCCCATGCCAAGACCACGATCATATGGAGTTTGACATTCTGTGTTTAATTCCACTCCTACTAAAGGAGTAACACTTTGCAAAAGCCCACGACGTCTAAAGTGCATCCTGCTCGGCATAGAGCCTTGAGCAAACACAGGAACCCTTGTCCCTGCTTGTGTCATATGGTGGTGGACAAAGACTTCCAGTCATAATTCTCTTCTCATTCTGGACAAATTCAACCCTAGAAGAAAAGAGAAAATAAATATAAGACATTAGAATGTTGGAGCCACTGAGCCAGACCTGAAGGCAGTTCATTCAGTACAATAGTTTGCTTTTAAGAGTGGAAACTAATGAAAGTTTGAAGGAATGTTTTAAGTCGTTGTCCTACATGAGACAAAGCCCAAAATCTATCTATGGACCCCAAATATCTTTAATTCCCCTTAATTATAGCCTGTAAATCCTCACAAGCCTAACTCAGTCACATGACACTTCCACCTTGAACCCAGCCAGACTGGATCATGCATAAAATGTTGTCACTCAGTATCGTCAGTGTAAGAAACATCTAAACCTGTAGAGAATTTTTATGAATCCATTTGAGCCCAAACTGACAATCACTGCTAGGAAACAAGGTCTCAAATACTCCCTAGAATGACAGTTTGCAGCTTCTATTTTGTATTTGGAGTTCAGGAGGGAACGATGGGGAGATTACACGAGGGTGGAAGACAGCGGCAGTGGGTGGGGGACGGTGAATTACAAGGATATTTAAGATTATGTGCTTTCTTGAGGGTGGCTGTTTTTGAGGGGTCTGAAAAAGAGGCATTTCAAAAGTGTGTTAACTTAGATGCACTGAAACGATGGACAGAGCTTGATAAGGCGAAGATAAACCTTTTACTAAAGACATTATATGCCTGGAGTGTAACTACCCACCATGACCTGTCCAGTCAGGAATTTGTGATCAGATCACTCTTGAGGTTACTTTCTGTAGAACCCCTTGTTTGCCCACAGTAGTCAAGGTGTTGACTCCTGAACTTCCTGCTTCTCTTACTTCCTCCTTTGCAATTCCCCTTAGACACCCTTAACACATTTCTTGGCTTAGCCTCTTCGTTTTGATGCATTGATGACTGCTTCTTCAGGATTCTAACCCAAGGTTCTATGCTTTGGTTTGAAAACTCCTGTGTCCCTCTGAGAGTTCTTTATCCTAGATAGGATGTTGGGAGCCCCCTTTCTGGATTTGGACCGCCACCTCACCCAGGCGAATCACACTGAGTTTAGCTTACTGTTCCAGACATGCTCTTTGGTGGGTAATACATTCCCTAGGTTAACTGCTTCTCCCCTTTATAATGTAACATATTTCTTCATTTAAAACAAACTAGTTGGTTCAAGTGTCCAAGCCAGTAGTTCCCAACCCGCACATTGGAATCAAGTAATCAAGTGGGACGATTTAAAGACTTTCCTACGTACTTGAGAATCTCTAGACTTCAAGCATACATTTTGGTTCAAGCCAGCTTAGCCCTTCTCCACATCTGTCTTTACTGACTGAAAAGTTTACATCTTTTTAGTATGACTTCTTACAGAATCTTCTATCCTTTTGATTATTTTAACTGCTGCTCTCAACTCACTAAAGTTTACGATGTTAATTTGGACAGGTGAAAAGAATAATTGATACCACCTGCAGACCACAGCAGCTAGCCGTCGAGCGGATGGAAACAATCACATCGTGGGCTTCTCAAAGGGAGGGACATGCCTTATCCATCTTTGTATTTCCACACTACCCACCATGGTACTTTGATCAAAGTGGGTGCCTAATACATATTTAGGATGGAAAGTAGAATAACTTGTATATAGGATCTGCTTCCAATTTTTCAAGTATCTGTAATATATATGATGTGCTTGTAGTTGGAAAATAGTTTGATGGGGAGTAACCAGTAATTTTTTTTCAATCGGCTCACTTTTTTTAGCAGATATATTGGGATATAAAAAAGTCCACCATTTTAAAGTATACGATGCAATGTTTCCAAGCACATTCACAGAGTTGTGCAACCAACGTCACCCTCAGTTTCGGAACATTCATCACCCTGAAAGGAAACCCCGCACCCATTAGCACTCACTCCCCATTCCTCCCTGATCCCCTTTTCCCCAGACCCAGGCAACCACTAATCCACTTTCTGTCTCTACAGATTTGCCTATTCTGGACGTTCATATAAATGGAATCATACAATATGTGGTCTTGCACAACAAGCTTCCTTCACTTCATATAATGCTTTCAAGGTTCACCCATGTTGCAGCCTGTCCCAGCACGTCATTCATCTTTGTTGTCGAATAATATTTCATTATATAGATGTAAAGTATTTTATGCTTGTATCAGTTGATGGGCATTTAGGCTATTTTCATTTTTGGCTATTATGAATAATGCTATGAACATTTGTTTTTGTGTGGACATATATTTTTATTTCTCCTGGGTATATACACAGCAGTAGAATTGCTATGGCAACTCTATGTTTAACCGTTTGTGAAACTGCCAAACTGTTTTCCAAATTGGCTGCACCATTTCACATTGCCACACTCACCCCTTCCTTCCTCCTCCCCTCCATTCAAGCAGCTAAGCCTTTGCCTATTGCCTCAGGGGAAAGATGAGACAGGCAGAAAGAAGAAACCAAAGAATGTTCCTGACTTTTATTTCCAAAAGCCTACAGCCCAAGGGGACCAGTAAAGTCTCCAATGATAGACAAAAGGGATTGGAGAGAGGACTTCCCTCACTCCACTCCACCCCATCCTCCCTCACACAAAGAAAACTTTCCTCTGGGGCTGGAAAGAAAACAGGAGACTGGAGAGAAGACAGAAGGCTGCAGTTACTGGGTCCAGAAGGTGGTTGTTGGATGGACAGCGTGCTTTTCCTGAAAAGACTTTATTTAGAGAGTCTTGCAGACATCTCCTCTCCCAGTGTGGCAAGAAGAGCAGACGGTCCTGCTGCACTCGGAGCGGACACAGAAAGGCCAGGTTGGCAGCAGTGAGGGGCCCCTCAGTGCCACCGCAGAGGTGAAGACCCCGAGGCCTGCCTCCTCACACCTTGGACCTATATAAACCTCCTGGAACTTCTTCCTGGAAGAAGTGTCGAGAGAAACGCAAACCGCTCAAGGTTAATTTCTCTCAGTCTAGCAAAATACAAGTTCAAAATTAAAATTAATTTGGGTTTTCGCAAAGTGAAGAAAGCTTATATTTTGGGGTTATGTACTGAGATTAGTACCTACCACGTAAGATTAGAAAAATTACTAAAGAAGTAAAATAGCCAATACATATATGAAAAGACAACCCACTGCTGGCAATAATAGGTATAGCAAGGATGTGGAAAGACTAATTCTAGATGGCAGGTAAAGTGATCAACGGGAACTACCATTTTGGACAGCAACTTAGAAGTACTTAGAACAATGGAACGGTTGCAGACCCTGTGACCCAACAATTGCATTCCTAGATCTATAACTTAGAGAACCCTTGCACAGCTGTGCCAAGAGCTAAACAAAAGGGTGCTCACTCTCATGTTGTTCATAATGGCAAAAAAATATTACAAATAACCTAAAAGTGCATTGAGGACAAAACTTTACCCTCAAAGTTCTTTTGGCTGATCTAATCATTAAATGAGACCAAGTAACAAGAGAAAATGACCAAATGTAATACATACATATGCATGGGAATCCCACATACATGAGGGAGAGAGGGTCAGAGATAGAAAGGGAATATATGACATTCTAAGGTAAGGATCACAGTGGCTTTTCAGAGGAGATAAGAGGAAAAGCAGATATTTAGTAAATTAGGACTTTGCCCTGCCTTAGAGATAGATCATAAAAAGTCATTTCTGTTGGCCCCTTTTATAATGAGGAAGGCCCCTAATTGAAATTCTTTAAGATACAGGTAAAAGTTCCTCTTGAGCCTGCAAGGTCTCCATGCCTTTAGTTTAAAAGAATCTGCATACCACAGAGGCATATCCTGGGGTGACTCATTCAGAACCCCTAGACCATCAGCGGGGGAATATATGAATTCATTGTTCCATGTGCATTCAAAGGAATACTATACAGCCTTGTTCTCCAAAGTGTGACTCCTGACCAGCCTGTCTGAGGTTGGCTCCCCCTCAGAACTCCAGACCTACTCGTCCAGAACTGGTATTTTAATAAGATTCCCTGGTGCTTTATATGCCGATGAAAGTTCAAGAAGTGCTGTTCTCTGCAGTTAAGTGAATGAACTAGCGCTACTTGTTCATTCAACCTGGATAACTCTTGAAAACATAATATTCAGAGAAAAATGTACCAGTTGCCAAAGATTAATATAATATGGTGCCATTAAAAAATTTAAAACATGAATAATAACGCTATACATTTTTATGAGTATACTCATATGTACAAGACTTTAGGTTATGCAGGGAGTTTTATAAACACAAAATTCTGGGTACTGTTTACCTCTGGAAGGAGAAGGAGAGAATAAGGCAGCTACAGAGGGCCTCGACTGCCGTTTCAATGGTGGCTTGTTCTTAAGATGCATGAAGGGGATGCCTGGTTTCTTTCATATATTTCAACATGCTAAAAGTTTTCATTTGAACAAGTTTTGTTTAAAAAATGGTTTATATCTGAGTGGGTGGTTTTTATTTCCTTTGCATATTTTTATATTTTCCAAACTTTTAATAATGACCACATATTGCTTATATGGTCTAGAAATCTATATTAAAAGTAATACTGAATTCTATATAATTTTGGTTTTGATAAACTAGGCATCTCTTCACTTAAAGCATCATACTAGCCAGTCATAATGGTCCATCTTATCGCTTTCTAGCTACTCACTCCGATCTCCCACATCCCTCAGCAGTTAGCACGCAGACTGGGGCTCAAGAGTCGCTGGCAATGCCTATAAGAAAGTGCCTGGGCGTGGCTGGCACATAGAGATGGGAGATGATTCTGAATCAGGGCTCTGGTGGCAGTCCTAACTTTGTCGCTTAGGACAGTGTGAAATCTGGAAAAACATGTCATTTCTCAGGGCCTCTCTTTTCTTTAAAATAGGAAGAATAACTCATGCATTATTTATCTCACAGCATCCTTGTAAAGATGAAAAGAGAGATAAGAGTATGAAAATAGTTTCAAACTTTAAATGCTTTGGAAAAGTCAAGTTCTTCCTCCACCACTAAATTCCACTTAGAGATTAATGTAACAGTTCCATCCCAGAGTGCTCTTTTCCTTTGTTCCATGTCTCTTTGGTAGGGTAGTCTTTGAGGTTACACCCCAACTTCTTCTGATTTCCCCCAACCTTTCGGGGCACACAATAATAGATTTACACTTGCCTGCTTTTTTGAAAATTAGCTATGACCATGCGATGTGGTCTCTCCCATGAATTTTGAGCATAAGTGAGTGTATCACTTCCAAGGAGAAACTTGAAGAGCAGTTTGGGAAATTGCCATATCTCTTTCCAACTGCAGGGTGGTGTGAAGACATCCACGGTGATGCAGCCTCAGACCCTGGTGTCCAAGTGACTGAGGTGAGCAGAGCCCACCTACGATAATTGACGAGTAGCACAAGGGGAAAATACACTTTCATTATAGTAATTACCTGAGATTTGGGGATTGTTTATAACCGCAGAAAAACTACATCTAGCCTGACACGACTGGCTAAAATCAATGTAGCATATGTATTAGAGGAAAGGATGGGCAACAACACAATCGTTATCAGAAGTAGAAGTCACAGGGGTAACAGGATGTGGATTCATGACTCCCCTTCAGCCACTCCCTTGATGACTCAGACTTACTGTGTCTTTCACATGTAAGACCAGGAGAACAATTTCCAGACTCTTTGGACCCTTGCAAACAAGTATTCTCATCTCTTTCAGAGAGGGTTTTATACCCAATGGACAAATGGCCAAATCAAATTGGCCAAATGGTCATGCTATCTATTGAAGCTATTTGCCAAACATTTCATGTTTTTGTCCTTTCCAGAATTATGGTACGATTATGCTTCCTATTTCTCTTAGGGTTGGGTGTAACTAGTTCTGAGCAATGAGTTATGACCACAAACCCCTCAAGACCTTGTTCTCCTCTGGCCCAATGACCTGCAGTGTTAGAGATGGTAGCTGCTCCCTTCCAGGCGTTCCTAGGCATGGCAAGCCAATACCTCCTGCCCAGCCCAAAATTGACATGTAGTGTGACGTGAAAGTAAACCTCTATTGTTTGAAGCCACTGAAATTGTGGGCTTCTTTGTTACACCAGCATAACATAGCCTTTTCTGACTGATGCAGAAGGAAGGCCTGAGATAAAGTTACCATGTCCTTTGAAGTGGTCACAACCACCACAACCCTCCAGTGAAGTCATACCATCCCGGTCCATAACCTGGCTCTCTGAACAAAAACAACTGAAAACAGAAACAAAGCAAAAAGAACACTGCGTCCCCAAGGCTTTTTTAGAAGCTCTATCACCATCTGATGAGGGAGACCACCTGTTCCTCCTGCAGCATTAAGGCTGGTTCTCAGGTGCCACCTGCGGCTGAATCTCAGGGACATCTCTGAAGCTGGGAACACAGAGCTCAGGAAAGGATATTGTTTCTCCTCCTGTTTCCAATGCAAGGTTGAGTGCCCAGAGAAGAGTTAACAAGTGAATTTTTTTATTTTTTTAAATTAAGATATAAATGACATATAACATTGTATCAATCCAAGTGTACAATATAGTGATTTTATATATGTGTATGTATACATATATACACTATATACATAGTGAGATGATCACCATGTTAAGTCTAGTTAATATCTATCACCACACAGTTATAATGTTTTCTTCTTAAGATGAGGACTTGTAGGATTTACTCTCTTAATAAATTTCAAATATACAATATTGTTAACCAAAGTTACCAGTCTGTACATTACATCCCCATGACTTAATTCACTTTATAACTGGAAGTGTGTACCTTCTGACCACCTCACCTGTTTCGCCCACCGCTCACCTCTCTCAAACACCAGGCTGTCCTCTATAACTGTAAGTTTGATTTTTTGTTTGTTCAGTTTTGTGTTTGTTTTGCTTTGTTTTAGATTCCACATATAAGGGAGGACATACAGTATTTGTCTTTCTCTGTCTGACTTAGGTCCTTTAGCATGATGCCCGCACGGTCCTTCATGTATCCTTCTGTCTTGCAGCTGAATAATATGCCATTTTATCTGTACACCGCATCTTCTTTGCCCACTCATCCATTGGTGGACTCTTAGGTTGTTTTCATATCTTGAGTATTGAAAATAATACTGCAATGAAAATGGAGGTATAGACACTTTTTTGCATTAGTGTTTTAATTTCCTTTGAATAAATACCTAGAAGTGGAATTGCTGGGTCATACAGTAGCTCTATTTTTAATGTTTTTGAGGAACCGCCCTACCGTTTTCCATAGTGGCCTCACCGATTGACCCTCCCACCAACACTGCGCACAGATTCGTTTTCTCCACATCATCACCAAGTGAATTTTAAAGGTCTGTCTAGTGCTCATGAGCTCTGCCAATTGTTTTCACAGTATTTACCACTTATCCATATTCCATATCTGTGTGTTTTCTTATAAATATGTTTGTTCTTCTGAGAAATGAAAAGGAAGAAACCGCCTAATGCAGTCAGATGATCTCTAGCAGGTGATTAACTGTTATAACATTGACCTTCAGATCCCCACAGTCATCTTCTTTAGTTGCCATGTGCAAAGTACTTTATCTCAAGTGCTGGGAAGAATACCTGGAAAAGTCCTCATTTCATCAGCCAAGGCTTTCATCTCAGTATGAGGCACTTCTACCTCGGCCTTTATTTGGTTTTGCTTCTGAGACAACATCTCTGAAACTCTTGATTCATTGCCAAGCACATTTAAACTTTACTTATTCAATTGACTGGCCCACAAGGTTTGAAAACGTGTATTTATATATGTTTTCATCTGATTAAAGAGAAGTTTAAAAGACAAAGGGTTTTAATTCACCAAAGGATATTCCATCCATCACAGGAGAAATTTTGTGAGGCTGATGTTCAGATGCCGACACTAGAGGGGGAGTAAATGGTTTACAGATTTTTAGAAACTTAATTGCAATAGCTACTTTACGGGAAGAGAGAGGCACCTCCAGAGGCACATGCAGTTGGTATAAGATGCGAGGCTACTGCACGCTCCTTAAAGTCTGGAATGCAAGTAGATTCGAGGTTCTTCCTTCTGCCCCTTCTGATTCCTTTAGCTGGGCTTCCTGGTCTCCAGCTAAACATTGCTTCCTCACCCAGCCTCCCCTGACAGCCTCACCTCTGACAGAGCTCCCTAGTTTTCCAGTGTGGCTATCGCCATTATCACTAAAAAGTATGTCTGCAATTATTTATTAACTCATAACTCACAAACTCTATGATAGCAATGAGTGTATTTGCATTGTTTGCCACTGTCCCAGCACCCAATTTATTGATTCAACAAATATATATTTTTTAATCTCTTACATGCCAGGAGGCACTTAGGTGCTTGGGGTACGTGGTGAACAAAACAAAGAGTCCTACCCCAAGAGCAAGAACTCGAGCGATAAATGATCCTCACCATATACTACACGTATGGTATGTTAAAAGTTGAACAGAACCATGGAGAAAAGAAAAGGTGGAGCAAGGCCAGGGAGGGAAGCTGCTCAGAGCGTGTGAGAGTGGTCAGGTTAGCCCTCATGGAGAAGGCGGGATCTGAGCAGAGGCTTGGAAGGGGTAAGGAAGTTAGCCAAGCAGGTAGGTGGGTACGAGTGTTCTGGGCCCAGAGATCTGCTGGAGCCAAGTCTTTAAGGCTGGCGGGTGCCCAGTTTGCTCTAAGAACAGCAACAGAGTCAGTGCAGCTGGGGCGGAGGAAGCAAGAGAGCAGAAGGTAAGGTCAGAGGTGCTCAATAAATATTTGCCAAGGGAATGAATGAAAAAAAACAAATAAGTACTTCTTTTTACAATTCTCATTAAAGGATTTTCTCATGCCTTGCATATTCTCCCATCAGTAAAAAAAGTCTCTCTAGATTCACCCAGTCCACAAACTATAATCTCATGAATGCTAAGTGGCAACTCTAGAAGGTATTGTGTCGTTTTATTGCCAAAGAGGAAACATCTCCCAGCTGTGTCAAGAGGCGGCCATGTGTCCTCTTAACCATAAGTCCCCGGTCCCCTGCAGCCTGGGCTCACACAGCAGTCTGAAGCTGATAAAGTGGACCCGGCGGCTCCAGTGTCAGAAGCCCGTGGTGCTGACAGGCCACTCCACCTTCAAGGCCGACGTGATGGGAACCAAAGTGCGACAGAGGAACAAGAAAGCCTTCAAAGGGGCCAAGAAGCAATACCTCACTCAGCACACTGAGCAGATGGAGGTGAAAAGGAAAATGGACTCTTTGTGAATAAATGGCTTCCCCTCATTGAAACTCGCTCTCTGGAAAGGTTCTGCAATCCACATGCATTAACGGTATAGATCAGTGGTTTCCAAGCACCACGGCAGCATCCGTTGTGGAATGCTTGGCTAACTCTGTCAGAATCTCCTGAGAAATTTTCTCAAAATACTGATTCTGGGGACACTTTGGAGGATCTAAATCAGTGGCTCTAGGTGGACTCAGGAATTAGTATTTAAAACAGCTTCCCAAGAGATTATAACAAGCAGCCTAGTTTGGGAATCACTGCTGTCATATTCTGATAGCGTGTCTGTATTTGACCAGAAAGCTTATTTTGCTAATAGCATGGGTTTCTACTGGTGGCATGTCAGGCATCAGTAATCAATCAAAGGAAGAACTAACAAGCAAAATAGAGACAGACTCATAGATAGAGAGCAGGCTGACAGCTCTGGGGGTGGGAGTGGGGTTTGAGGGGTGGAGGGGTCGAGCCAAAAAGAAGAGGAACTCTTGGACACAAACGATGGTGTGGTGATTGAGGGTGGGGGTGGAGGTAGAAGAGGGTACGGGGGGATAAATGGCGATGGAAAAAATACAACAAAAAGTGAACTATTGAAAAAAAACAACAACAATGAAGAAGTTATAGTGAGATAATAAGAACAGGAGGTCTGCCAGAATTTCTGCAGTCACAGGCCTGACAGGCCATCTTCATGGCGCAAATGTCCTATGGGACAGTGATGGACAATCTGTCCCTCTTCCCAGATTTCTCCTCAACCCTAACGGCAAGTGCTTCCAGTGGGGTCACTGGTTTGATCACAGCTGTAGATTTTTGTGTGTGCTGATAAAACTGTAACAGGAGAAAGAGTAAGTTTGGGAATCTTCAAATGTCTACACATATTCTAGTAAGGGGTGGTGCAGAATATGGGTATGGGAGCCAGCCACCACAATGGCTCCCAATGGTCCCTATCTTTTGGTATTTTTGCCCTTGGGTAGTCTCCTTTTAGGGTTGATCTGTATGGCCAATGGCAAACAGCAGTGGTGATGGCATATCACTTTCACAATTCGTTATTTAAAAAAAAACACTGGCTTTCATCTCGGACTCTCTTTGTCCCTCAGCTCTCTCTGTCTGGGGGAAGCTAGCTGCCATGTTGTTACAACACTCAGAAGCCTATGGAGAGGGCCATGTAATGAGGAACTAAGCACTCGGCCAGCAGCTAGCGAGGAACTGAGTGAGGCTGCCAGCAAGCTGAGTGAGCTGGGAAGCAGACCCTCCAGCCCCAGTCAAGCTTTCAGATGACTGTAGCCCTGCCCAGCAGTTACTGCAACCTCATGACAGGCTCTGAGCCAGAATTACCCAGCTCGTCCACGTTCAGATTCTTGATCCTCAGAAACCACGTGAGACAATGTTTGCTGTTTTAAGTGACGAGGCTTCAGAGTAATCGTTCTACCACTGTAGATAATACAACAGTGAGTTCAACAGCTCATCAGAAAATTACTCATATAATCCCAACCTAGACCCTAGACTTTTCTCTCCAACAAAGCATTTTAATAAACTATTATTGTATGATAATATATATATGAACAAATCCTAAAATGAATATAATATGAATATATCCCCTTATGCAGCACCCAGATGAGAAAATAAAATATGACCAGACTCCCAGAGGTGTCTTCATGTCCCTTTCCATTTACCTAACCACCTCCTCCCCAAAGGTGACCAGTGTGACACAGAGAACAGTTCTGCCTGCTTGTGAATTTTGTACACATGGACTCATTCAATATTGTGTATAAGCGGACTCATAGAGTACTCTAACAAATGAATTCACACAGTATGCTCCTGGCTTCTTGAACTCACCATGTTGGTGAGATTCACATTGCTTTGTGTATACAAAGTATATGTTGAATTGTGGTTGATTTGTAGGAGTCAGTTATATATCCTGGATACCAATTCTTTGTAAGCTATATAAAAATACAAATAGTTTTCCTCATGTTAATGGGGTTTTTTTTTATTCCCTTAATGGGATCTTTAGTGAAGGAAGTTCTTTGTTTTAAGTGGTTCAATTTATCACTTGTTTTCTTTGTGGCTTGTGGTTTTTGTGTCTTGTTTGAGAAATAATTGCCTATACTAAGATCATGAAAATATTCTCCTTGTTGTCTTTTGGAAGCCTTATTATTTTTTTTTTTTACAATACATATGGAATTGATTTTTGTGTATTGTGTAGAAGAGAGGTCATATTTTTTCCTAGGTAGATGTGTATCCAGGTGATTCAGCATTATTTATTAAAAATCACTCTTTTGCTTTACTTTATTGTCCCTTTGTCATAAATCTAATGGCTATATATAGTCCATTTCTGAATTGTCTATTCTTTTCCAGCCTCTTCGTCTACCCTTGCATCTCCACTATCTTAATTATGGTACATCTTGGCATCCACTAAGTTCTCCTGCAAGATTGCCTTGGCTGTCTTGTGCCTTTGCACTTCACTTCCATATAAATTACAACCGTCCATTTCTGCACGTACACAAAGCCTGCTGAGATTGGGGGTGTGGGGAGTGCGTTACACTACATCTGTAGGTCATTTTGATGAAAGTGTATTTAAAAGATGTATTTTAAAAATACAAAGCCCATCAATTTACATACATGGCATATTTCTCCATTTATTTCAGCCTTATCTAATTTATTTCAGTAATATTTTGTAGTTTCCAATAAACAGTAGGTAGAATATTTTGTTAATGTTTTTCACTTTGAAATAATTTTAGGTTTTCAAAAGAGTTACAAAGATGGCACAGAGCTCCCAGCTGCCCACCGCTCAGCTCTAATATAAATATCTCTTATAGCATTTATCAAAACTAAGAAAATTAACATTGGTAAATACTATTAAGTTCAACTACAGACGTCATTCAGATTTCACCAGTTACCCCACTAATGTCATTTCTCTAATCCAGGCTCCAGTTCAGGTTACCACATAGCTTTTAGGTGGTTAATATATTTTTTAAGATTTTATTTATTTATCTTTAGAGGGGAAGGGAAGGAGAGAGGGAGAGAAATATCAATGTATGGTTGCCTTTCGTGAGTCCCCTGCTGGGAACTGGCCTGCAACCCAGGCATGTGCCCTGACTGGGAATCAAACCACGATCCTTTGCTTCACAGGCCCACGCTCAATCCACTGGCTATACCAGCCAGGGCAGGTGGTTAATATTTTTAAGAGAGCAAATTCCCACCTGTGGTCAGCATCTTCTTGTCTCCCGTTGTCACCAGTCACTACAGGGTGATCCTATGGCAAAATCAGGGTAGGCATCCATGGGCTTTACTCTCCTATCAGCCAACATTTCTTCATTTCGGCCAACATAGTCTCCTTTTCAAAAAATAGCCTTTCTAATAAGGCTGCAGCCCTGCTTAAACATCCACATACATTCTTCATAGCCACTGCATCTGCTTGACAAACAGCGAGTGAAGGTCTGAGTGTAATAAACCACCTGCTTAATTAAAGGGGAAACAATTCCACGTGTTTTAGTTGGGTCTCTTTCTGTTTACAGGGGCAGGACCCAACTCAAATCAACTGAAGTATTTTGTTTTTAAAAAGCACTTGGTGGTTCATGTAACCACAGAGTCCAAGAATAATAGGCACAGCCAAATACAGGAGCTCATATGATTAAGT
>PVKM010041359.1:0-13167 GCA_004027735.1 Carollia perspicillata
TCCATCAGACTGGGAGCTCCCAGAGCCAGGGACTGTGTCTCCTCCATCAGACTGGGAGCTCCCAGAGACAGGGACTGTGTCTCCTCCATCAGACTGGGAGCTCCCAGAGCCAGGGACTGTGTCTCCTCCATCAGACTGGGAGCTCCCAGAGACAGGGACCGTGTCTCCTCCATCAGACTGGGAGCTCCCAGAGACAGGGACCGTGTCTCCTCCATCAGACTGGGAGCCCCAGAGTCAGGGACTGTGTCTCCCCAACAGACTGGGAGCTCCCAGAGCCAGGGACTGTGTCTCCTCCATCAGACTGGGAGCTCCCAGAGACAGGGACTGTGTCTCCCCAACAGACTGGGAGCTCCCAGAGACAGGGACCGTGTCTCCTCCATCAGACTGGGAGCTCCCAGAGCCAGGGACCGTGTCTCCCGAACACACTGAGCATCTCCAGAGCCTCCAGAGGTCTGAGAGGCCATGTCCCAGAGGCAGGACCAGGTTTCACCCATTAGGGCAGGAGCTCTCGGGCACTGTGGACTAGGTCGTCCAAGGCTGGGGTCTGGCTGCCCCCATCAGACCAGGCACTCTCAGAAGCCATGTCCCTGAGTCAGGGACAGTGCCTCCCTCCCTCAGACTCGAAGCTTCCCCGCTCCGGCGCCCAATCACTGGCAGACACCTCTAGACCCCCCGCTTTCACCCGTTCACTCACCAAGTCCTGGTTTCCCGGGTCAGTGTCGGGGGACAATGCTGTCCAGCGACAGCAGGCCACCCCCCGGCGAAGCCCCGGGCTTCCCTGTCACCTGTCTCTCTCCTCACAGTCAGCCTCTCTCCCTTGCACGAGGACCAAGGCCACCTTCCTGAACCTGAACCTGGCACAGGCTGAGCGTGGGGCGGGTGGGGCCGAGGGAGGGGGGTGGGCAGGGCAGCAGGAGGGGTGGGGGCACCGGGGGCTGCTCCTCTGCCTCCCTGACGGCCTGCCCCCCCTCCTCTGCCCCATCCTCCACCGCAGCCCTGGCCTGAGGACGGCGTGGACCCGTGGACCCGGATGCCTCCAGAGAGAGCTCTTCGTGCCTTCCTCCCCGCGCCCTCCCCGGGAGCGGAGCGAGCGGAGGGTCGCCGTGGCTTTGGTCCTCTGCCCTCCTGCTCCCACAATAGCGCTAGAGCCAACAGGGCCCTGCTCCTTCCCTGAGCTGTCGGGGCGCCAGGGCGGCCATAAACATCCTGGTTAACACAAGCGCGTGTCAGCCTGTCCTTCCACCGCTGCCAGCCCTGCCATGTCCTGCGAGCCCACTCGCTTCCTTCCCGCCCCCAAGGTCACGCTCAGTCTGGGCGCATGCGTGCAGAGGGGTGCCCAGATCACAAGGCTGGAGCCCCCACTGCCTCATGTCGGGAACTCGGGCCCTTCCCCCCCGTCTCCCCAGGTTATATCTGAGGGTCCCGCCTCCCGGTGGGTCACAGGCTGCCCCTCCCGGGGACACCGAACCGAGGTGGGCTCTGCAGGACCTGGCCCTCCCCTATGCTGTGCATCACTCCATCTCCCAGGCCCCGCAGCAAAGCCGCTTAGGCCCAGGGCAGGGCCCTGTGAATAAATGAATGCGAATGAGGCAGGGGCAGGGCGAGGGGAGAGGTCAGGGGAGTGGGAGGCGGAGACAATGTGCCTTCTGACTCCTCCCACGAGCCGCAAGCTCCACCCAGCCAAGATGCCCCGTGAGAGAGAGACTCCTGATGTTGGTCAGAAATGGTGATGGCAGACTCCAGGCGTGGGGGAGAAAGAGAGGTCTGGGTAGGAAAAGCCTGCTGCAGAGATTTCCCGGAAACTTCTAAGACAGCCTTTCTGAGGATGGCCGTGTTGTGGAGGGATGGCGAGTGGTAAAAGATCGGCAGAATGAGTTATAAAATCTGGATCACGATCTCACCTGTGTCATGGAGTCACGAGACCCTCAGTTTGGCCAGGGTGTGGACTTAAGGGAGACTGGACCTTCCCAGACCATTTTATTAGCCTCAGAGCCCTTTCTTCAAATGCAAAGCTTACATCGTAGGTCAATATATTATTTTAATAGCGATGAAATAAAAGGAGGTATCAGTTCAAAAGCTATAATAGCCTTCCCTCCCCTCAAATTGTCTACACACTTGAAAACAATTCCTTAAATTTAAATAATATTTAGATTACAGAGGCCATTAAAATGGAAAATATGCAGGGGGGTGGGTGTAGGTGGAAGAGGATATAAGGGGCTAAATGGTAATAGAAAAAATATAATAAAAATGTTTTAAAATAAAATAAACATTAAACCAAACTAAAAAAAAAAAAAAAGGCAAAATCAACCAGAATCAAATGGCAGTGAAAACACTAGTATAAAAATCTGTAGGATATGGCCAAAGCCACACTTGGAGGAGGAATGATAGCCTTCAGTGCTTAGATACATTGAAAGTAATAAAAGAAAAAAAAACTTTTAAAGTGAACCAAATAAGCTTCCCATTGAAGAAACTAGAAAAAGTCCATGAAGTAAATCGAAGGAAAAAGGTAAGGAATGGAGAACAATAAAAGCAAAAATGGACAAAATGCAAAACAAAATTAGAGTTGGTCGATAAAACCTAAAGCTGATTGTTTGAAAATGTCAGTGAAATGGACAAGCTTTCTGCAAGTGTGATGTGAGACAGAGACTCACCTAAAATACATAAAATGAAAGAGAGGAGCCCTGGCTGGCGTAGCTCGGTGGATTGAGCGCGGGCCTGTGAGCCAAACAATCGCGGTTCGATTCCCAGTCACGGCACATGCCTGGGTTGCAGGCCAGTTCCCAGCAGGGGACACACGAGAGGCAACCATACATTGATATTTCTCTCTCTCCTTCCCTTCCCCTCTAAAAATAAATAAAATCTTTAAAAAAATAAAAAATAAAAATAAAAGAGAGGCTGCTCTGGTTGAGGTGGAGGACCAGTCTGTCCCAGGCTAGGTGCTCAATAAACATATATTGAGAGAGGAAGTATGGCAGGTTCTGTGGGCTGCTCCCCAGCAGCCACTCCCCTCTCCTCTGTCAGGCACCGCCTCCCATGAAAGAAGTTGGCAATGTCAGGTCCTCACGTTCCCAGACTGCTTTGCAGCTACAGGTGGCCATGTGACCAATTCTGGCCAATAAAGGAAGGAGAGAGCCCAAAGTCTTGCCCACTAACTCTGTTCCCCCGCCCCCCAGGGGGCACTAAGAGCTTGGACGCTATTTTCTGAATCAGTGCTCTCCAATATGAGGCTTCCAGGCAATAGCAGCCCTAGGAACTGAGGATAAATTCCACTCCACACTCTTCATCCCAGCACTATTCAGCTGCAAATGAAAAAATAACATCCGTATTCTCCCCACCCCTCCAAGTTCACATAAGAATCAGTGGCATGTGTAGGGCTAGAGCCTGGGTATATCAGTTAGAATTTCTTTTTAGTGACTAGCAGGAGAAACTGGAAAAAAATACAGGCAACGAAGAGGAGACTAACATAAGATGAAAGAGAAACAGGTATGTGTAGGAGTAGCTTGCATGAATAAAAGATTGTGTCTCTGTCAAAAAAAAAAGTGCCCATAAACAAATTGTTCAGAGCTGGAATGGGGGCTCCATGGTGTCGTTAGAGACACAGCTCTTTCTATCTTTCTGCTCCATGGTGCTTAGTTTGGAGCTTCCGTTCTCACCCTCACCTCGTGATCCAAGATGGCTTCTGGAGCGCCAGCTGCCTCATCCATGTTCCAGGCAGGAAGCAGAAAGAAGGGGACAAAGGGCAACAACAGCCCCACACCAGTTTACGGACTGTGCCCCTTTTAAGGAACATTCCCCACAGTTCTAGCCTACAACTCCCACTTACATCTGATTGGCCAGGTCTTAGTCACATGGGGACCCTAGCTGCAAGGGAGGCTGGGAAGTGGAGTCTTTTCCCTGAGTACACTGCTCTGCTGCCCCAAAGAACATCAGGGTCCTGCTCCCAAGGAAGACGGGAAGAATG
Organism: Carollia perspicillata; assembly: GCA_004027735.1. Classification (NCBI taxonomy): domain Eukaryota; kingdom Metazoa; phylum Chordata; class Mammalia; order Chiroptera; family Phyllostomidae; genus Carollia; species Carollia perspicillata. Next base: position 3,962 of record PVKM010041359.1, read on the forward strand.
GCTCCTAGGTGGGCAGCTGGCAGGCTCAGCCACGCCAGACCTTAGAACTCTTACCTCCCGAGCTGGACTGAATGGCCTTTCTCACCTAAGCCCAAAGGGACGAAGCCACAGCCACGGAGGCAAGGAATTAGGAAAGACCGGGGTTATATTCAGTTGGGGCTTGCTTTCTGCGCTGCAGAATGAGGCCAGCGGGAGGGGCGGAGGGAGCGAAGGAGCGGGCAGCTCAGGTTTCTGGGTCAAGCCAGATCCTGTATCCGTGGGGCGTAGCGCTCAGATGTCCCCAAAACCAAGTCTCCCATCTCTCTAGGCATCTCTGGGCTCCTTGACTGCCTCCTCCATGCTGCCCAATGCCTTCCTGTCACAGAAAAAAACAACAATAACCGCGAAATAATAACAGCGCCCGTCTCTCGGGCGTCGATTTCGTCAGGCACCATATCAATGAATTCCCACAACAGCCCTTACAGGCAGCCACTGCCAATTCCTCCATTCTACAGAGAGGAAACTGAGGCACGGAGAGCCGAAAACCTTGTTCCGGGGTCCACAGTTCCCACAGCTGCTGAAGGGGGCGTGGGGGGCGGGGCCGGCCCGTGAGTCCCCTTCGTTCCTCAGCAGAGCAGGCAGGTGGTCAAGGGCACAGGCTCACAGCCCCGTTGGAGCTAGCTGGCCGCTCATAGCTGCTTTTCCTCACCCGTAAAAATGAAATGATAATACTGCGCCCCTCCTAGGGTTGCCGAAGAGACCGAAGGAGGCAATACATCTAGGAGGCAAAGAATCTAGGAGGCGAGGCGAGGGCTGCGTAGATGCCTTTGACCCCCCAGTGAGGTGTTTGCTGGCTTTTGGGAACAGGCAGGTGGAAAAGCTAAAAACAATTTCTCTGCCACCGTCTGCTTCCTGGGATCTTAATTAACCCTGCCACGCAGGTCTGCCTTCCTTTATGGAATACAGCGTGTTCTGGAACAAGGTACTTGCTGAAAAAAATTCCTTAGGAGAAAAGATAATGAACGTGTGTGAGCTTTTACAATCACACGCGAATCTTCTCAGGTTCAGGGGTAACAAGCGCTGAGCGGATTCTGTACCTGGTTCCTCTCGGCCTCCTTTCGAAAGGGGACCCCGTGCCCCCCACCCCATCTCCCAGCTGCTCATTAAAAAGTGCAGGGGGCCCAGGAGCTCCGCTGCTCTAGGGAAGGGACCTGGAAGACGAACTTGGAAAGTGAACGGCCCCGGGTGACTTTGGTCAGCAGGGAAGTTGGGGGACCCAGGTGCAGGGACCGTTTGATGGAAAAAGGACAGGAGCACAAAGAGGGGGAGGTGACTTGCTGGAGGTCACTCAGCCAGAAAGGTGTGGAGCCAGGAATTAGCCCAGAGACGGGCAGGAGCTGGCCCAGCATCACACAGCAGGTGGCAGACTCGGGGCTGAGGCTACAATAGCGCCCCCACACACACACACACACCCTCCTGGCCCGTCCCAGCTCAAAGCCACAAAGCTGAAGGGGCTGGGGCCGTGGCTGGGAGCTAGTCTGGGCCTCCAGAGCAGTCTCTGCCCCTCTCTGGCCCGTTCCCCCCTCCCCCTAGAGGCCTTTTCTCAAGTAACCCTTCTGCAGGGGGGCGGGCAGGGAGGAGGGGTGGGAATGACCTTGGGGCCAGAAAGCACAATGGTCCAGTCAGTGTCTGGAGCCCGGCCAGGGAGAGGAAGGAAATCTGCCCTGTTTTTCTCCCCTGGGCTGGAATGTTGATTCGGGATGGAGAGAGGGGAGGACAGTGGGAGAGGCAGGAGGAGGGAGGAAAAGAAGAAGAACAATGAGGAGAAGGTGGGTGCCTGGCACCAGGGTGCCGGGGCCGGTCTTTGGGAACCAAGCAGGGAGTGTGGTCAGCTCCAGCCTTCCCTGACGCACGGTGCTGCGTCCAGACAGGGCACCCCAGGGCCAGGGCAGCCAAGGGGCCTCCCCCGTGCAGCTGGTCACAGGCGGGAGCTCCCTGAGTTCACTCATGGGGACCTTGAGAAGCCAGTGTCGGCCCACCCATTCCCCAGAAAAGGAAATCGAGCCCCCCCCACCCCCGCCCAAGAGGTACGTTCCCATTCCTGGAATTATGTCCCCTTCTGGTCCCAGTGCACACATACCCTCCTCCTCTCACTCCACTCCAAACCCAGCAGATCCTGCCTCAGGGCCTTTGCACTGGCCTGCCCTCTGCCAGGAACGCCCTCCCCGCAGCTACCCGAGGAATCGCTCTGTTGAGGTCTCCGTGCACACGTCTAGCCTCGTCCCTCACAGCGCTTCCGACACACCCGACGACACCGCATCTTCCCTCCCTCGCCTGCCCGTCACCCGTCTCCCCCACCAGACTGTGAACTCCGTGAGGCAGCAGTTTTCTCCCTTCGGTTCACTGCTGACGCATCGGTCACCTAAATCCGCGCTTGGGACACAGTACGTGCCCAGCGTATAGGAGAAGCAGTAGTAATAATCAGGAGACTTGCCCTACCGGCTGACAAAACATGCTTTGGAGCTATTACATTATTTACAGACTGCCACCGAATGAATCACCCTACCACGCAGAGCCCTTATCATCTCGCAGTTTCTGTGAGTCAAGAACCCGGAGCGGCTTAGCTGGGTGGCTCTGGCTCAGGGTGTCTCAGCCGGGCGCAGTGAAGGTGGCGGCTGGGCTACAGTCACCTGCAGGCTCGGCTGGGCCTGGAGGACCCACCGTCCGGCCCATCCTCCTGGCTGTTGGCAGGAGGCCGGGGTTCCTTGCCCCATGGACGCCTCCCTGCAGCGGCCTCCTGACGAGGCAGCTGATTCTCGCGCAGCGACAGAGCCAATGGGGCGTCCAGGAGGACTCCACGACGCCTGTTAGGACTTCTCTGGGAAGTCACAGGTTGCCATCCTCACCGTATTCTCTTTGCCAGAAGCGAGCCGCTGGGTCCAGCCGGATGGGGTGGGAACCGGTCTCCACCTTCCGAGGGGCCGATTGTTGAAGAAGTCGTCGCGGGCACATTTGAAAACCACCACGGCCACGCTAATTAAAACGAAAGAGCCAGCCGAAAGACAAGGGATGCTGGCGAGGGCCTTGGTCCGCTTCGGTCACAGACGAGGTGACCGAAACGACAGAATGTGTGTCTCACAGTCCTGCAGGCTGCAAGCCTCAGTCCGGGGTGCCAACGCCGTGTCGTGGGTCTCCTTCTGAGGCCGCTTCTCGCGTCTTGCAGGTGGCTGCCCTCTCCCCACGTGCTCCCACGTCCCCTTCTTGGTGGGTTCACGGAGACACAGAGCGGGCAGGCTTTCCGGTGTCTCTGCTGCTAAGGACACCGACGCTGTCAGACCCGGGCCCACCCTCTGGACCTCCCTTAACTGAATCACCTCCCCGTAGGTCCTGTCTCCTACAGCTGCGCGGCTCTGTCCTCACAGAGGTGCGTTGCGGGGCAGGGCTTCAGCGTAGGGATTTGGGGGGTTGGGGAACACATTCAGTTTATAATAAGGGTCAGCCCAAGAGCGGAATCACAGCCTGCACCCCCAGGCTCTAAGAACAGTGCCGGGCAAACAGTCGGTGCCTAATAAATACTTGTTGAGTAAATGGATGGAAGGATGGAAGGAAGGATGGATGGATGGATGGATGGGAAATACCGTATCTGTTGGGGGCGGGCCCAACACGGACGCACAGACTGAGCCGCACGGCCGGGCGCCCGGCCTCACCGAGCCCCCCAGCCCAGCGTGGGGGACAGGTCAGCAGGCGAAGTCATTATAAACTGTTGCGAGGCTCTGCCGGAAAAGCGCGATTCCACAAGACAAACACAGAGCATGAAATTTCGGCGGGACGCCAAAGCAGCCTCCCAGGGGGCGAGATTTAAGGCATGTGCTAGTCTCCTACGGCTGCCTTAATGGACGCCACAAACCCGCCGGCTGAAAAGAGCAGAAAGGGGTTCTCTGATGGTTCCGGAAGGCGGGGGTCCGAAAGGAGGCCGCCAGGGCTAAAACCGAGGTGTCAGCAGGCCGGTTCCTTCCGGAAGCTCCAGGGGGAAGTCCATTCCTAACGAATCACCCGAACACTCAGTCAGCACCTTTGCTGTCTTACAGCTTCTGTGGGTCCAGGACCCGGTACGGCTCAGCTGGGTGGCTGGTCGCTCGAGGTGGCGGGCAGCGACCGGAGGCTGCCAAGCGTTCCTCACCTTGTGGCTGCATCACTCCCATCTCTGCTTCTGTCCTGTCCTCAAGTCCCCTTCTCTCCTGCAGTCAGATCCCGCCCACCCACCCCCAGTCGGCAGGGAAAACCATTGCACACAGCGGGCGCAGACTGTGCAAAGGCCCGGAGGCAGGGAGGCACGTTCCGGGCCAGTGTGGCTGGCGTGGAGGAAGCACGGGGAGAGCGGAGCAGGTGAGGGATCCTGCAGGGCCTTGGGGGCCGCAGCGACGGCCTTGACTGTCCCCTCCAGGGAGATGGGAGCCGCAGGAGGGCTTTGGGGCCACACGCACAAGGCCCAGGGCTCCGTCTCAGGATGTAACAGGATCCCTCTGACCGCGTGTTGGAAGAGACTGTTGGGGGCACACGGAAGAGCAGGGAGCTCAGTGAGGAGGTGACAGCGGGGGTGACAGGAGGCGATGGCAGCCGGGCCGGGGTGGTGGCCCCGGAGGGTGGGATAGATTTGGAAGGTGGAGCGGACAGCACTTGCTGAGGAACTGGACGTGGCTGAAGGCAGAGAGGACTCAAGGGGTCTCCAGGCTTCGGGCCCGAGCAGGCGCGGGGTGAAGCTGCCACCCACGAGGCCGCAGGGCTGCAGGCTCTGGAAGGGAAGTTGGCAGCGAGTTGTGGACTGTGGTTTTCACCCACCTCCAGGGGCCCCTTATCCTCTCCCCCAACTTCCCCTGCCGCCCGGGCGGAGCCGGCCTTGTTTGCTTCCCTCTGGTCATCCGTTTTATGATGGGGAAGGCTGGTTTTCCCCTCACTCGGCACACACCCCTTCCCTCTGCCTGTCCCTGACCCTCCCGCCTTGGGAAGCCCCGCGCTGGCCTCCGAACTTGTCCCAGCGGGAGGGGGCCCCTGTCACCGGTTCATCCAGCCAGATGGACCCCGAAAGGGGAAGTGGGTCACCCACAGTCACCCGGCATGTGGTCAGCTGAGGACTTCAGGGTCTCATCTCCTCGATGCGCCGTCACGGCCCTGGGAAGCCGGGGAGGAACAGGCAATTCCTTGCACATTTCACACGAGAAAAGTGAGGCTCCATGAGTGGCCCACACTTGCCCGGGATGCTCCTCGAGTGGGGGAATCAGGATTCCAACCCAGGTCCCAACAGAAGGCTGGTTCCGTTGTAAGCTCTTGGCAAGGCTGCCCTGTCCCCCCAGGGCCCAGTATCACAGACAGTGACAACCCAGCATAGGTCAGGGCTGAGGTGGGGGAGCCAGGAGGCTGTGTAGGGGAACACCTGACCCAGCTGAGGGGCAGGGCAGGCTGCCTGGAAGAGGGGACTTCTTCAGACGATGCATGGGAGTTAATAGGTGCGAATAGTTCTGGGCAAGGGAACAGCAGGTGCAAAGGCCCGGGGGGAACAGGGAACTCTGGGACTTCTAAATCTGACCCTGCCCCCCACCCCCACCCCGATTAAACTCTCCTATGGCTGCCCTGGCCTTACATTGACTCATTCATTCAAACCAACCGTCCATGGAGTAGAGCAGCGTTAGGCTCTATAGGGATAGAGCAGCAACCACAATAGCCAGCCCCACAGGACCGTGACTTTGACCTAGGGAGTCAGGTCGGGGCTCTGGAGGAGGCATCCACTCCAAGACCTGCAGGAGGACTAAGAGAGATGCTGAGGAGGCGGCAGGGAAAGGCGCTCCAGACAGGGAGCAGCCTGTGCAAAGGCCTGAAGGTGAGTTCTGAGAATGACTTGCCCCAGAAACAGCTCTCCGTTCAGCTGAGGCACAGGGCTGTTCGGGAGAGGCTGGCGGGGAGGCGCTGGGAAGCCACAGGAAAGTGGTGAGCAGAGGGGTGGTGGGGGTGGGCTGGTAAGTCAGAAAGAACTCTGCCCCCACCCCGGCTCCCACATGGAAGATGAATTTAGCAAAGCCACAGAAACACGGATGGGTTTTGGAGGGGGGAGTGCAGGGGGAGACTTGCATTCATGGCTCATGGGCCCCCCTACCCCCCAACCCCTCTCTTCCCGCTCTGGGTGGGAGGCCTGGCCCATAGCAACCGCTAGGTGGCGCCGGTGTACCACCAGCCCGGCTTGAGCTCCTGGAAGAGGAGTCAGTCTTAGAGCCCAGAACTGCCTCCAATCACAGGAGCAAGCCCCAGGTGCCCTCTGCCTCTCTGTCCCTTGGTCCTGGTGCCTCCCAGAGCTGGGATTTCAAGTATCCAGGGCTCGCCAACTCTGGGGCTCAGGAAGGAGCTGGGCGGGCTGCATCAGACGCGTTCTCCATCTCTGGTCACCTCGGAAGCTCAGAGGGGAGCACTGTGCCTTCCCCACCAGGCGGGAGCTGCCTGTCTCCTCCATCAGATTAGGAAGTCTTGTCAGGCCTCAGAATGGGCCCTCCCTCCCTTCCCCTACTGGCCGGAAATCCAGGCTGGAGGCTGGTTCTCCACCCCTGGAGCTGGGACTTCTCGTCTTCTCTGTCTGGTCTGGGAAATCCTGTCTCCCCCACCAGACTTGGTGAGGGCTCCTTATGGTCCCCATCTGGCTGGGGCTCCTGGTCTCTCCCATCAGACCGGGGAAACCTTTGTCTTCCTGTGAGATGAGAGGGGAGGATCCCTCCAACCTGGCACAGCTCTGAGGGGCCTCCTTCCATCCATGGAAGGAGCCTCACCTGGGAAGAGGGAAACTGAGGCACAGGGTAGCAAAGCAGCATGGCCCTCAGCAAGCTGAGATGCTCCCCCTCCCCCTCGGTCCCCCTCCACACCTGCCCCCACCCTCCCTGCACCCTGGGTAACTCCCCTGGCACAGGGAGTAGGGGAATTCTGCCCAGCGGGCCTCTGCGTGCTTGGCGCTAGTGGCCCAGGGTTAAAGTTCTTAGCTGGGCTTGGGGCTCAGGGTGGGAAGGGAGGGAAGGGAGGGAGGGGTGGCGACCTAACCCCACCCGGGGACTCCCAGGAGGTCAAGACCTCAAGGCTGGGAGGGTGAGGGATGAGCAGGGCCTCTCCGCACGAAGAGGTGGGGTGTGGGCTCGAACCTCTCAGCTTCAGTTCCCGACAGTGCGGCCTGGGACCCGGGAGCCAGGAGCCTCTCCAAGCCTCAGTTTAGTTTCCCCGGGTGTCAGGAGTAGGGAACATGGAGTCCCTGGTGTCGGACTGAGTTCAACCCTCCCAGCCTCAGCGTCCCCAGCTGTGGGAAAAGATACTTCTCTGGGTGGTTGTGAAGACTCGCTGAGTTGGTGCAGGAGAAACTCTCTGGACAGTGGCTGGTGGAGCCCACCATCTCCCTCCCCCAGAAGGTGGCCTCCCGAACCCCTGGCATTGACCCACTTCACTCCTGACTCACCCACGGCCCTACCCCAAGCCCACGGCTCTCTTGCTGGGCAGCTGGTCTCCCTACACAGCCAGAGGGGTCTTTTTATCATTATTTTTTTAATTAATCCTCACCTGAGGAGATGCCTATTGATTTTAGAGAGAAGAAGGGAGGGAGAAAGAGAGGGAGAGAAGCATCTATCTGATTGGCTGCCTCTCATACACGCCCCCACCAGGGACCGAATCCACAATTTAGGCAGGTGTCCTGACTGGGAATTGAACCCACAACCTTTTGGAACCTTCTGGGACAATGTTCCAACCAACTGAGCCACACCGGCCAGGGCACCAGAGGGGTCGTTTTTAAAACTCAACCCTGACCCCTGCTCAGCTCCCCGGAGCCCTCAGGAGAAAGCCCAAGGTCTAGTGGGCACAGTGTGGCCTGGCCACCGCTTGTCCCCACAGTCCTTTTTGTCCTTCTGACAGACCCCTGTGCCCCCCTCCTCCAAACAGGTGCCCGCCCGCTTCCGGTCTCAGCTACAGCAGCAGGGCCACCGGGGCGCCTCCCCTGATCTCCACAGACCCGGCCTGGTCCCTTCCTTCCGCCCTCTCCTGTACGTCTCTGCTCAGCCCCTTGTGCGGGTAGAAGTAAGACACAGTGTGGTGTCTGCCTTCACAATATCTTCTGAATTCAGCTATTTCTCCTCATCTCAACTCCCCACTCTGGTCCGGCCACCATCACGCGACCTGGAGCCTGGACCACTGTGGTCACCTCCTCACTGGGCCCGCAGCCTCCGTCCTTGCCCTCACAGGCAGCCAGAGGGACCGGCTAGGACCTAAGTCAGATCATGTCCCTGCCCTCCTCAGAACCCTCCATGGCTCCCATCTCCTTCTGAGTAAACGCCCACATCCCGGGGGTGGCTCACAAGACCCAAGCAGTCTCCTTAACAGGAACCCCAGCCTCCTGCTTGCTCACTCTGCTCCAGCCACGCTGGCCTCAGTCGGCCAGGACGAACCACCTCAGGGCCTTTGCACATGCTGCTCCTGCAGCCTAGAGCACTCTTCCCCAGGTGTCCACACGGCTCCTTCGGTCACCTCCTTCACATCTCTGCCCAAATGTCAGTCTCACAGGGGTCCCCCTTGGCCACTGGATTGGTTTCTTTTATCCTCACCTGAGGACATGCTTATTGATCTTAGAGAGAGGGGAAGACACGGGCGGGGGGGAGGAGAAATACTGATGTGAGAAAGAAACATTGATTTGTTGCCTCGCCTATGTGCCCCGGCCGGGGACTGAACCTGCAACCCAGGCATGTGCCCTGACGGGAAATCAAACCCGTGACCTTTCGGTTTACAGGACAACGCCCAACCGAGAGCCACACCGGCCAGAGCACTGGATTTTTTAAAAGGCTTTAAACTGCTCCCTCCTCTCCTCCCTCGGGTCCCTAGCTAGCTTTACTTTTCTCTGCAGCAAATATGAGACATTGTTCCTGTTTTCCTTGTCTTACTTACAGTGCCCAGGACTGTACTCCGACTTCCCCAGGGCAGGAACCTGATGGTTGCCCTGTTGGAATGAGGCCCGAAATACCTGTAGGCGGAGTGAAGGGATCCTACATGTTTATTTTGAAGAGGTAAGACGTTCGCAAGTTTCAAAATCCCAAAAACACGAAACGGAAGTGAAAGTCGCCTACCCATCATGACCCCCCTGCTCAGCCCCTGCACAGTCCTGCCCCCACCTCCCGGTTTTGTTCTTACCCATTTCTTGTGTGTTTTTCTAGAAATAGTCC
>PVKM010041360.1:0-13151 GCA_004027735.1 Carollia perspicillata
AGTAAATGAAGAGGGGCCTGTGTTACCTTAGCCAGAGATTCCGTAAAAAATGTAACTGAACTGTCTGGGTTCTCAGCGTTAGCACCATCTGCACTAGAACATAGCACTTTTGACAAACGTGTAAAGACCTGGGGGAAATGTTTTCAAAACTTCCTCATCACTTCTTGGTGAATGAGGTTAGTTTTATAGAAAATGTAAGTGATGTTTTGAGAATACAAAGAGGACTAATAGATTCAGGAAAGAAAATGTTAAGGTGCTTAAAGTCTATGGTTAAAATCTTAGCTTTTTAAATGGCAACTTTCTTAATGTCTTTATTTTGGGAAAAAGCTAGATATTTGTAAACGGCGAAGAACTACCTTTTATTCATTTTTTTCACCTTCTCTCAAATAAGAAAATGAGGGTGTTAACAAAGGGCTTTTCCTCCCTCCCTCCCTCCGTCCCTCCCTCCCTCCCTTGTCCAGGCGATACATTGTATTGGCTTGTGAATTGCCTTTCTAAGGGGAGTGGCAAGGAGCATGTTTTATAATAGAACTGGAGCTCTGGTTTGAATGGAAGAGTTGGGAGCACTTAGTTTCCTTAGGATGCTCTTTAGAAAACAGACAGACAAACAAACAAACAAACAAACAAACAAACAACTGGTTCATTAAAGTAACATGTATTAATTATAGAAAGTTTTAGGAAAATAGGGATATTTTTATTATTTTTTAAAAGATTTTATTTATTGTTTTAAAAAAGATTTTATTGATTTTACAGGAAGGGAAGGAGAAAGAGAGGGAGAGAAATATCAATGTGTATTGGTTGCCTTTTGCACACCCCCCAACTGGGGACCTGGCCTGCAGCCCAGGTGTGTGCACTGACAGGGAATCGAACCAGTGACCTTTCAGGTCTCAGCCTAGTGCTCAATCCACTGAGCCACACCAGCCAAGGCAAAATTAGGAACATTTTTAAAGAAGAAACTAAAAATCACATCTGATTCCAGCCATGAAGGGATAACATGTTGACCTATTTCCTCTATGTGTGTGCCTGGTGATGCCTTTTTCTGGTTTTGGAAGCAGAGTAATGTTACCCTAATAGAATGGATTTGTGGATATTCTTTCCTCATCAGTTGTCCGGAAGAGTTTGTGTGGAATTGCATTATTTCTTCCTTACGTATTTGGTATAATTTACCAGGCAAGCCTTCTGGGCCTGGCATTTTTGGAGGGAATGGGGTAGAGATGACCTATTTCTTTGTTGAGTGAACTTTGATTGTTTGTATCAAGGAATTTATCCCCTTCATCTAAGTTGGTGAATTTGTTCCGGGCGGGGAGAGAGAGAACCGAGTCAAGAGGCCCCCTCCCCCTCCTGGGTTCTTGTCTCTCTCGCAAGAGAATAATTCAAGCAAGAGGCAAATAGGTCTAGCGGAAATGAAATAGCAGTTTATTTATGAAACGCACACAAGCACGGAGCTGCAAGGAGGCGCGGGCAAGTGTAAATGCCCCACATGCTGAGGAAAGAAAGTTGTTAGTAAGTTTGTTAGTAATTTGTTCTGTGCACCTGAGCCGAGGCTACAAGTGGATACGTAACTAATCCAGCCAAGTAGGCCAACTATTGGGGTTCAGGGGTTATATACCTTAGTCAGCTTCTAGCTTTCTCCCTCCCCTTCTAAATCTTGGGAATAATGTACAGCCACAAAGGCTTTCTTTCTCAATTAGTAAAAGCTCTTTGTCTTAGCGAAATTACTACAGAGGCTCCCTTTCCCAGCACAGAATCTCAAGGACCGTCCCTTCCCTCTTGTGCTATTTATGTTCCAGACACCAGCAGTCTGAACACACCGAGCTCAGGACTGCTGGGTTAATGGGTGAGACTTGTCTCCCTTCTGCTCTTCGCCTCCTGTATTAAGTTCTTTGTTAGACTGTAATGACCAGGGCCCTGCCTTTACCCCGCCTCTGCTGCTCATTCCTAGCTGCTACCTAACAAATTTATTTATACTATTTTTTGCTATGCTTTTCACGTCTGTGGAATATGAAATCATGTCATCCCTGTCATTCCTGATGTTGATAATGTGTGTCTTTTTTTTGGCTAAAAACCAAAGGTTATCAATTTTATTAGCTAATGGTTTATCAACCTGACTGAAGAGTTGTCATTTTATTGCTCTCAGAGAAACAGCTTTCGATACCATTGATTGATTTCAACTCTGATGTAACGTAATTTTTCCCCTTTTCTGCTGAATTTGGGCTTAGTTTTCTTAAGTGGAAGCAAACTTCACTGATTTGAGATCTTCTTTGCTGATATAAATGTTTTGTGTTATACAATTTCCCCAAATACTACTTTAGCATCTTTCTATACATTTTTTATTGCTGTATTCTTTCACAACAGAATACATTCTAATTTCTTTTGATTCCTTTTCTAATTAACGGATTGTGTAGAATTGTGCCACTTAGTTTAAAATTAGTTGTGTTTTACTCCACAGATATTTCTGTTGTTAGTTTCTGATTTAATTCCATTGCGGTCAGTCAGGTAACATAGTTTTTTAATGAGCTGAGTTCTTTTAAGTTTGTGGAGACTTGTTTTCTAACCCAGAAATTAATCTATTTCAATAAATGTTCATTGTGAACTTAAGAAGAAAAATGTCTATTCTCCTGTGATAGGTTGGAGTATTCTAGAAATGTCAATGAAGTCAACTTGGTCGATAGTGTTGTTCAACTCTTCCTTATCCTTATTGATTTTCTGTCTGCTCATTCTATCTGATTTCAAAGAGAGATATTAAATCTTTGACTCTAGTAGTAAATTTGTCTATTTCTCTGTGCAAGTCCATCTATTTCGTCTTATGTATTTTGAAGCTTTTGGTTTTCTGTCTGCTTATTCTGTGTTTTCAAAGAGAGATACTCAATCTTTGATTCTAGTTGTGAATTTGTCTATTTCTCCTTACAAGTCTATCTATTTTGGCTTATGTATTTTGAAGCTTTTTTTTTAATTTTGCAAGTATATTTTATTGATCATGCTATTACAATTCTCCCATTTTTTCCCCTCTCTTTTCTTTCCCTCTGCCCTGCACTGCCCTCCCACTGTCATTCCCCATCCTTAGTTCATGTCCACGGGTCATGCATATAAGTTCTTCGCCTTCTCCATTTCCTATACTATTCTTAACTCCCCCCCGTCGATTTCATACCTACGAATTATGCTACTTATTCCCTGTGCCTTTCCCACCATTCTCTTCCCTCTCACTCCCCACCGATAACCCTCCATGTGATCTCCATTTCTGTGATTCTGTTCCTGTTCTAGTTGTTTGCTTAGTTTGTTTTTGTTTTTTAGGTTCAGTCGTTAATAGTTGTGAGTTTGTTGTCATTTTACTGTTCATAGTTTTAAATGCATATTTACATGGCCTATTGTACATGATCAAAAAATATTTATCGAATGAACAAATGCACGCCCTAGAGCCTAAGCCAGAGGGCTGCTGAGAGGCATCACGATTGGCCCTTAGTCCTGTGCTGTCAAAGTTCATTCCTTCCCAGCTCTTATTTTCCTCTTTTACATCATGTTATTGTGGGTAGTAGTTTTAATCTTTCTGTCTTTTTTTAAAAAAAATATTTTATTTACTTATTTTTAGAGAGAGGGGAAGAGAAGGAGAAAGAGTGGGAGAGAAACATCAATGTGTCATTGCCTCTCATGTGTCCCCTACTGGGGACCTGGCCTGCAACCCAGGCATGTGCCCTGACTGGGAATCGAACCGACAACCCCTTGCTTCACAGGCCCATGCTCAATCCACTGAGCCACACCAGCCAGGGTGTAATCTTTCTGTCTTAATGTTCGTCTCTGAAGGTTAGGGGGTCTCTCTTCCTTCCCCTTCTGTCCCCTTAACATTTTAACAAATGGATATTTTACCCTCAGGTGGTACTTCCTACAGGGTTTTTTGAAAATGTATGGAAGAAAGAGGCCTGGCCTCGACATATCATGGCTACCCCCCCCCCAAAGTAACGTATTTATCAGAAAAAACAGCTATTTCCAATGGTAACAGATAGGAAAAAAAACCTTCAAAGCAATGGTCTAAATTTAAGATTAGCTGATCAAAGCAAAACTGCACATGGAAAGGAAATTCAGAGCTCATTTTTGCCGTTCTTAAAATGCTACCAGTTATTTCAAGGCTGGTAAATATGTACAAGTATATAATCACCGTGCTTGCTGATTTAAAGAATGAAACATTTATGCTCTTTTTTTTTTCTTTTCCAGCAAGTAACTGGCAGGAGCTTTGGTGACAAAGATTTTCGGACAGGGTTAGAAAACGGAATCCTTCTCTGCGAGTAAGTACAGCCTGTATCCAGTTGGATTTTATTCAAAGAGAATTATCAATACTATTCAGTTTGCATGTAAAACTCCCAGTGTTTTGTTTTGAATTTAATCAGTTTGATTCTGAAATTTAAAAAAAATCACTGGGCTAAGCAGTAAATGTAAATGAATAGGGGAGGGGTCAGTGGTCAGCAGGGCGTGGCGGCCCTGTGGTGGTTTCCGACTAGATAAAGGAGTGCTGGTCGCTGCTACTCGGCTCCAAACCACTTCCACTAGGTAAGAATTCGGGCCCAGGTAATAGGAAGGATGTGGACCGAATTTTGATAAAAGTAGCAGCTTTTCTGCCCTTGTCCGCCCCGCCCCCCACCCCAACAAAAGCAGCTTGTGCCAAGTGCAAACAGTGCTTCTATTTACTGACAAGCATGCCAGGCAGTGACCCCCACTGGGCCTGCTTCGCTGGACTAGTTTTCATATACTTCATTTGTGCTGTTGGCAGAATTCAAGTATGAATCATAACTGCAGAGTTTAATTTGTATGTTTTGAGCCTAGGCTTTGTCATGGAGTGCCACTGGGATGATGGATTCAAGAACTTTCTGTGAGGTAGTTCTGGACACAAACTAGAACCTTAAGACTTATAGGTGGTTAGACACAAACTTCAAATCAAGATTTCAAAATTTGAATTCATTTGATAGGTTCTGTAATCGCAGTCCTGATTCATATTTTATTGAAGTGAAATGTATCTACCTGAAATGCACAGCTCCCCAATTGACAGTCTGATGTGTTTTCAAAATGGTGTGCTTGCCTGTAACCTACACCCTGATCAAGATACAGAACAGAAAGTTCCCCCATGTCCTTTCCTAGTCCATCTGAGCCACCTGTAGAAAGCACTGTTCTGATCTCTATCATCACATCTATTTTATCTTTTCTTGAACTTTATGTAAATGGAATCACTTAGAATGTGCTCTAATTTTAGCGACTTTCAGAAGGTTGTTTGGGACCCACCCACCAATGTAGCTAAAAGAGCAGGGTTTTGGAGCCTGGGAACTAGATAGTCAGGTCCCTCCTTCACCCTTCAGTAAGTTAACTTCCTCTAGTCTCTATTTCCCTTCTTTAAAATGATAATAAAAACTTTATACCTATTGCCTCTTCCACAAGCTTTTTTGTGAATTTCAGCAGGATCCTGTGGATGAAGTGTCCTAAAAATTACATTCGTGGACAAATGTTGATTATTATGCAGCACCTTTCAACACATTTCATGTCAGCATCCTTTTCCCTGCTGCTCCCTGCTGCCCTTCTGTTTTCAAAAAGAAACTGACACCCCCATTAGCTGATTCCATGCCTTCCTTCCTCTGAGGTCTTCTCATACGTCGCCCACCAGACCTTTTCTCATTATTAAAGCTAAGTCAGAGCTCATCTCATAGGTGAACCATGAGTGGTTTAGCACCTCACTGGAGACAAGCCCAGGCACACCCCGAACACTTCCTTTGGATTCTGGCACCTGCTTCTCCAGTGACTCTGGGCTTAGCCCTCTCCCGGTGTGAATGGACTAGCCAGAATACGATCTAATTGATGTCCCTAAGGCTTTCTTTCTTAATCTGTGGAAGTGAGTCTTGGATATCAATTTTTGTTTACCTAAAATTTGTTTCAAAGATTCTTATAGGCCTCTGCTTCTCCACTACATCCCCATGAATAAATCCGTCAGGGGCAATGCCTGACTTTGGATTCAGCAGGCTCAGGTGAAGGCAAGGCTCTTGGTCTAAAGACATTTGCATACACTGGATTTGAGTTGTACCTAAATGAAGATGTTGAGTTAGAGGATGGATTCTCTTATGTGTGCAATGCCACTATCCATTGGCCTTTTGCAAACACATTAATGAGTGTTAGACCTATATCAGTGTGGAGAGATAGGTTTTAATTCAGGCCATGGTTAGGAAATAGTATGGTTAGACAACGTGGAGGCAGAGATTATAGCAGAGGTCTCTTTAAATAAATAAAGGGCTTGGACAGCAAACAGTCTGGTGTCGAAACTGAGGGACTGGCCAATACACAACGTGGACACATGTTACTGTCTGGGTAGGCAGGATATAAACCCAAGATGAGTGAGTAATTGTCTAAGTCCCACAGAGCAAGGAGGCAGAAAAACATGACCCAGCAGCTGTGTGCACTGAAGGTTGGTAACAATGGAGGGAGACTTCCGCTCTCCTTTTCGGTCAGGGCATGGCTAGGTTTGATCTGAGTTTATTGGGCTGCTGCAGACGGACATCAGCAGGTGTATTCTCTGGGACTTGTCTCCAGAGACCAGGCTGGCCAGGAGGGGGCCTTGCACTGTTCCAGGTGTGCGGCTGGCCGATGGCAAGGGCCAAACTGCAGGAAACTCAGCTTGGAGGGTCTCAGGAAAGGGAGGGTTGCCAGACAGTGGATCCATGCAGGTTTTAAACACCTGTCTTTGGAAAGCAGACTATAGTTGAGACCTATATAATTTTGTTAGCCAATGTCAGTCGCCCCAATAAATTCAGTAAAATTTTTTTAAAAAGTGCTTCAGGCTGTGCCACTCTCTAGAACCAGCGAGAGTTTCGTGGATGCTCGTGGTTAAGGAGTTCTAACACCTTAATCAGCACTCACGTAGCCACATCTAAAAATATAGGACCTCAGGTGGAAACTGTTCTTCCTTTTGTTCAACAAACTCTCATTTCCTTGTCTGGGTTAGATCAGGCTCTAACTGTTGGTTGCATCTGTGGACGGACACCATAGTCTTTGTCCACTAAAAATTTCCTAAGTTTTTTTATGAGCCTGGAATTTTAAATTCATCGTTCTGTCAAACTAAAGGGCGTCGTCTGGGGCTGGGGCCTGATTTTCTTCTTACCAGCCTGGTTCTACACCTACCTGCAGCCTCTGAGGACTGCTACCATACCCATTATACAGTGGAAGTAGCTGAGGCACTGAGGGTTGCCTAACTTGGCTAAGGTAATACAAGTAAGAAAGATTTAAATACAGAAGCTTGAATTCTTAGCCTTTTCTCTCCTCCACTGCCCTGTGTCTAGAGGTGGGATTACAATGGGAGAGAAAAACAAGAGGTTGGAAGGTCGTGTTGGGATGAAATTGGTGCCAGAAAACCGAGAGCGTGGGGAGAAGGGCAGTACAGAGGATGACCACTGGGGGCTCACTGGTTTGGCGGTCTTGGAAAGTGTAAGCATCAAGGGCCTGGCTGTCCCTCTTAAGATAAGAAGGCAAGTCCAGTGAGAGCGAGGGCATGAGAGGACAGGGAGCTGTGGTCAGTGGACGATGGAGATTTCGGTGTGCTTAGGTGGGGCTGTCACAACTAGATGGAGACAATGGGAGCAGTGGGCCTGTACTAAAAGTAAAAACTGCAGTGGCAGAGAGAAAAGACTGGCACCTACAGGCAGCTTAGCAGATGGAAGTTGACCAGCCTCCAAATTGCCCTGGGAGCTCTTTTACATCGCCTGTGCAGTGCAGTGCACAGGGCTTCTCACAGGCACATGGCTTCGCATATGCACCCCCGTGTAAACAATGATACTTATGCATAAGTGCACAACTTACAGTAATAGCAAGCATAAAGAGAGTGCATATGCCAGCTAGAATCGTAGTGGATGTGTTTTTGCTATAATCATCTGTCTGGCTCTGTCGCTTTTGCCAAGTGTGTATAGTTGAAGTTTGAGAGGTTAAGGCTCAAATGACTGGGCTCTCCGCTGAGCACTGGAGATCTGGGGTCAATGTGTGACAAAGCTGCAAATGTGGGACAATTGTCATGCTGTTAGAAATGTTAATTGAATACTGCATTGTGTCCTGGAGGACTTCAGGGTTCAAAAGGAAGGCTGCAAAAAAAACCCTGTTCCCCAGCCTGAACAACAATAAAAAAAAATAAAAAGAAGAATTAAAGAACGTTGAAAAAAAGAACCCATTCCCTAAGGAAGCCCTTCCCTGAACAGAGTCCCTGTGAGGGTCATCCACTTCCCTGTACCCGGGTCAGACTGTTTGGAAATCATTCCAGAAAGAAAAGTTTCTGACTTGTTTTTCCTGACTTTGACTTTATTATTTAGATGGAAGTCTATGAAATTCCATCTGTATGGGAGGCTGGCAAATCATGACCCTTAGTTTGTTTTTGTACTGGCCTTCCTTTTGCAAAGAATGGCTTTTACATTTTTAAAGGGTTGAAAATAAAACAAAACCAGAGTTTGTGTGTGGGTCGTTGAACCTCTTTACTATCTAGTCTTTTACAGAAAAAGTTGGCCAGCCCATAAGTGCCATGGAATTCATTTTAGATGTAAACTGTTTATCCTCATAAAGTGAAGTAATTGAGTTTGGGCAATGTAAAAATGCTATCTGGGTAAATCAAATAATTTTTTACAAAATGTTTTCTCAGGAATTTCTTTATAATACACCCCCACCCAGACCACCCCGCCTCCCCAGCTCCAATTTTTTACTAGAAATTGTCAAACTTATTTTAAAAAGTTACAAGAATAATGTAAGGATTGTAATGTAATAATGTAAGGATTACCCATACACCCCACAACTAAACACAGTTATCATCATTGTGCCATACTTGCTTTATATATGTTGTATATATAACAAAAGGCAATGCAAATCCTTTAATGAGAGAGCGTAATGGAAAGTGAATGCATTTGGGGAACCGTAAGTTGAATTCTGTGATAACGTTGTATCAGTAGACCAAATCAGTCAGAAAATGCGATTGTGTGTGATTCAACCTAGTGGACAGTCCAGAACTCGGATTCGCCTGCTCCATGTCCTCAGGCAAGTTACCTCACCTCCCTGAGCACTGGTCTCCTCATCTGTAAAAACAGCTGTAATTGCACCTAGTTCACAGGGGTGTTCTGGGGAGTACATGGATTGAAAATATGTAGGAAACTCGTTGTTTAGTGCTTGGAACCTAGCAGACACTCAAATGTTAACTTTTTCCCCTCTGTCTATGAGACGGGGAAGTTACTGCCTCGTATAGTCCCTGAGGGATCCCAGGGAGAGAATACTGTAAAGCGCCCAGTGGCGTCTGGCTCTTGTTGACACTCTGGATCACTAGCTATTCTCGTTAGTATTGTTGGAAATTGGCCCAAAGTCAATTACGAATATGACATAGTCCATGGAACTCAGTGTCACCCGTGCGCCCATCAGAGAGCCTAGGCTCTCTGCCTAAGGCTGCTGACAGGAAGAAGGAATTGAGAGTTTACTTTCTGGCTTCTCTTGGCCAGCCTGTGATCAAAAACTGGGCAAGAAAGTTTGGGTCCCTTACAGACTTCATCATCCGTATGTAATGAGCATTGGCTGGCAGAGCTGGAGGCGAGAGGGATTGTTTTGAAATCGGTAACCCTGACCTCTGTGGTGACGTCATTTCCTCCTGCCCCCTCCAGTCCCTTGCAGTTTCTTTCTTTGAGAAGCTGCTCCAGAGCGCCCCAGGCAGAGTTAGTGGGTCCCGCTCAGGCTTCTGAGGACCCCTACTGCAGGCACTTCAGCTCTTTGTCCCACACCTGCTTCCTGTCCCAGGCGGAAAGCTTCCCGAAGAGCCTTCTGATCCTCTTTGAATTTCCCTCACTGGACAGTCGTGTAGCACATAGTACACCTGTTACTAACACATATTAACTAAGTTGAGACTAGTAGTAAGATTTCTACGTAGGCCACCTAACCATTGGTGACCTTAACTTTCTCCCAATCTTAGCTGTCACCCTCAATATTATCTGCTATCTCTGTCTTCTCTCCTCTTCTTATCTCTTCCCTTCCTCTCTTCTGTCTGTCTGTCTGTCTGTCTCTCCCTCTCTTTTTTTCTCTCTCTCTCTCTCTTTCTCTCACACACACACACACACACACACACACACACACACACACACACTTTTACATGAAGAATGGACCCGTCCCTGAAAACCTGGAGGTCAAGGGCTGGAAACACTTGCTTTGTTCATGTGTAAAATACTCTGCGATGGCACCGTCTTCTTTGGAGTCACAGAGGTAAACTTATAGTTTGTTCTGCAGACACGTTTTCATGGAGTGCAGAGGCTGAGTATGTTACTCTGCAAATAAATGACCAATAGAGGATGCCTTAGTGGATTTTTGTCTCGATTCTTATATTGCTGGAATGATTTTCTGCAGATAAGAAATCTATTGGCAAACACTTGTTTATATCATCGCTGATGAATGAGCTGCTTATTCTAAGAAGGAGCGTTTATCTTGGATTCTTGTCCTGATTTCAGCATAAGATGTGGTGTGCACAGATTTGTACACATCTCTAGGACAGGTTGGAAGTACACGGTGCAGCTTTCCATGGAGACATTTTGTCATTTGGAGGAGGATTTGTTGGATTCGACCATGCTCTGCACAGCCTGAGATTAGGCACTGAGGGCCGTAAAAAGGAAATACAAGGCTTGATACCTGATCTTCAAGAGTTTCATAATGTGCTCAGGGATTGAACACACACACAAAGCTGTTTTTACAGTGTCAACCTGTGTATGAGTAAATGCAAAAATGACCAAGATTAAATAAGTTAAACAAGGGGAGATTTTTATAGTGTAGGAGACAGTTATTGGGGAAATGTTACATCAGTTGAATTTTACATTAGCTGAAAATAGAGTAAGGGAAAGAGAGGGATATCCTGCCCAGAGACACGAGCAGGAGGAGAGGTTTGGGGTGAGTACGCTGTGTTTGGCATATTGTACATACATACGATCTGCTTGTCAGTGTGGGGAGGCGTTCTCTTCTTTCAACCAACTAACCTTTTTAAAAACCCACTTGTAAGTGTAGTAAGTTACTAGAATGACAAGTACACTGCAATAAAATCATGTAACAGTGGTGCCTTGATCACATCTGGAATCTGAAGCCTTACTCCACACGGGTTGTAAACTTCAGGTTCTCTTGTAGAAGTGACATTTAGGTGGAGACGTGAATATAGAGTTGAAATTAGCCAGAGGAAAAGGGGAAGGAAATGGGAGTAGAGAGGAAGCATATTTTAGACTGAAAGAATAACGCATTTGAGATCCCCAAGACAGGCAGGAAAAAATTCTGTGTGTTGGAGGAATTGCAAGGTGTGTTTGGTCAAAATGTAGAAAACAAGAGGCAGTGGTGTGAGATGAAGGTGGATGGAGAGAAGTACGCAAGGACAAGAGTGCTTGGGGCCTCGTAAGCCATAGAAGGGTTTATGGGTTTGACCCCCAGAGCAATCAAAATGAAAAGAATTTTGAATAATTCAGTAGGACTTGGTAGAATATAGGGAACAGGTAAATGAACGAAAAGACTGAAAATTAACATCATAGTTTAGTAGTCAATGACAAGCAGGGCGGGCCCCCTGATGAAAGCTCTGAAGGGTTCTCTGTTTGCTGGGAAAGGTCACGACTTCCATTTGGTGAGTTTTGGAGACACATGGCCCACCCAGGGGGAGAGGTGAGAGGATGGATTGTACATATTCAAATTCGATTTGCCAGCCATTGCTGGACTTCAAGGTCAAGTTGTGAGATGTGAAAGATCACAGCAAGGAAGAACAGCAGGTATGACCTCCCATTCCGTGGGTTGTCTTTTAATTTTATTGATGGTTCCCTTTGCTGTGCAAAAACTTTTTAGTGTGATGTAGTCCCATTTGTGTATTTTTTTCTTTTGTCTCCCTTGCCTGAGGAGTATATCAGAAAAAATAATGCTATGAGAAATGTCCGAGGTTTTACTACCTATATTTTCTTCTAGGATTTTTATGGTTTTCAGTCTAACGTTGAAGTCTTTCATCTGTTTCGAGTTTATTCATGTGTGTGGTGTAAGAAGGTGGTCTTGTTTCAGTTTTTTGCACCTATCCAATTTTCCCAGCACCATTTATTGAATAGACTATCTTTACCCCATTGTATGTTCTTGCCTCCTTTGTGAAATATTAATTTGCCAATGATACCCTAGCTAAAGGGTTAATGTCCAAAATTTGTAAAGAACTTAAACAACTCGACACCAAAAAACAAACAAACAATCCAATTTAAAAAATGGGCAAAGGACCTGAATAGACACTTCTCCAAAGAAGACATGCTGATGGTCAATAAACATATAAAATGATGTTCAATGTCACTAATCATTAGAGAAATGCAAATTAAAACCACAATGAGATATCATCTCACACCTGTCAGAATGGCTATCATCAATATTCAACAAACAACAAATGATGGCAAGAATGTGGAAAAAGGGGAACCCTTGCGCACTGTTGGTGGGAGTGAAGGTTGGTGCAGCCACTGTGGAAAGCAGTATGGAGGTTCTTCAGAAAATTAAAAATGGCCCTGGCTGGTGTAGCTCAGTGGATTGAGCGTGGGCCTGTGAAGCAAAGGGTCGATGGTTCAATCTCCAGTCAGGGCACATGCCAGGGTTGTGGGTCAGGTCCCCTGGGGTGCAGGGACATGCAAGAGGCAACTACACATTGATGTTTTTCTCCCTCTCTTTCTCTGTCTTTTCCCCTCTCTCTAAAATAAATAAATAAATCTGAAAAAATGGAAAATTAACTACCTTAGACCCAGCAATTTTACTACTGGGAACATATTCAAAGAAGCCTAAAACACTAATTTGGAGGAATATGTGCACCCCTATGTTCATTGCAGCATTATTTATGATAGGCAAGATCTGGAAGCAGCCCAAGCGTCCCTCAGTGGATGAGTGGATAAAACAATCTGTGGTATATTTATACAGTGGAATACTACTTGGCCATAAAAAACAAGGAACTCTTATCTTTTGCAACAGCATGGATAGACCCGGAGAGTACTGTGCTAAGTGAACTAAACCAGTCAGAAAAAGACAAATACCATATGATTTCACTCATATGTAGAATCTGATGAACAAAGTAAACTAATAAACAAAATAGAAACAAACTCATAGGTACAGATAGCAGACTGACAGCTGTCAGAGGGGAGCGG
>PVKM010041361.1:0-13163 GCA_004027735.1 Carollia perspicillata
CTGCAGGGTGGAACCCCACCTCCCTAGCGGGCATCCTTTTCTGTGACCGATTCACTCCCTCCCCTGCTTTTTCCACACGGACTCTCTCTGGCTCTGGGGTGAATTTTCCAGCCCTTCATCTGTTTCTATGTGGCGCCAGCAGACAAGCAGCCTCGGTGGCAGAAGGCTGGCTCTGTGCGTGTGAGGGCGCATCGGGGGCAGAGGCGGGTGGTGGGGTGGCGACGGCACAAGGAGGAGGAGAAGCAGTTAGGAGCCCTGAGCTTGGCAGTCCCACCGGCTGCTCCTCCCATCGCTGTCGGGAGTGTCCAAGGGCCCACAGGAGCCAGTGAAGGCTGGGGACTAGAGGGGCCCTAGTGCCACCAACCATTTTTCTTCACAATTCCTCCAGGTGTTTGAGAGCAACAGGGCTAAGCTATAGATTCCCTCCCCAAAAGGCGCAGCTGGGATCCCCGCCCAAGTCCCTGAGGGTGTGGGCAGAACACTGGGGTGCAAAGCCTGCCTGGCAGATCTGGGGGATGGCGTTCCGTGGCCCCGAGGCAGGGGCTGGGTGCAGGCAGCGTCTCTTCTCTGCTTGCCAAGGAGCTTTCTCCCAGAGGATCAGCAGGGCCTTCCTGCCATCCTGTCTGGCTGCTGCAGGAGCCAGAGCACCAACCCTGGCTGCCGGCCAGCCTGTGTCCGGAGAGGCAGTGCTCCCTCCGAGACTTGCAGGCGCACTGCTGTGGCCCGAGGGCAGGGAGGGCGGCAGGGGCCTCTGGGGAGTCCCTGGGGCCACCAGTTGGGAGGTAGGGCCCTGAGGTTCAGCCAGCTCCCACTTCTGGGGAAACCCACCTTCCTGGACTGTGGCTGAGGGTACACAGGACATGAGGAGGGTCCCCTGTTGGTTTGTCTCCTCCCCCCACCAACACACACACACACACACACACACACACACACACACACACACACACACACACACACACTCTGTGTCCTGAGACTGGGAATGCATAACCAATGGAGCACCTGGAAGACAGAGGGCGGGTCTGGGGCGGGTGGCCCAGCACAGACGCCTGTTGGAAGGGCCAGGACCAAGCCAAGGGCTGGGAATGTGCCGGGCCAGGTCGGGAGTGGGGCTGAGGTTGCAGGAGCAGGCTCTGCACTGACAGGCCCAATGGGTGGGAAGGAAGCCGGCATCTGTCTCAGAGTCTCCTTGTTTTTAATCCTCACCCGAGGACATGCTCATTGATTTTAGAGACAGAGTAAGAGAAACAGTGGTGTGAGAGAGAAACATCAATCAGTTGCCTTCCTTATGCATCCCAACCGGGGACAGAACCTGCAACCCAGGCTGGATGTGCCCTGGCTGGGACTCAAAACTGCGACCTTTTGGTTTACAGGATGATGCCCCAACCAATTGAGCCACACCGGCCAGGGCTCCAAGTCTCCTTGAAAGAAGCAACTGTCAAACTGCAAGGGAACTCTTAAGTCCCCTCATTCTAGAGATAAGAAACCAGGTGGGGCCTGGGGAGGTCACACAACTTGCCAAAGGCCTTGCAGTTACTGATTGGTGGAGCCCAGTTTCAAATCACTGTTCTTTCATTAGACCCTGTCCCTCCTTTTTCTCCTCTACCTCCTCTCAGGGTCCTGCAGCCAGGAGACCCCCAGCATGAAGAGAAAACGGTCAGCTGGTGGGGAGCAAGCAACTCTACCCTGCTCGGGAGGGGAGGTCAGGAGTAAAGCCCCTGGTGAGGAAGGTACACAGAGCTTGGGGTCCTGAGGGCGGCTTTCCAGAACCAGCAGTCCCCGTAAAATGGGGCCATTCGAACAGGCCCCTGAGACCAACGCTAACTCTGTGCGGCCTGCACTTGTCTCTCCCCTTGTCCCCCCCTGCACTCTGCTAAGTAAACAAACACAGCTCTCAGGCAGCTCTCTGCTGGCACACACCCCCGACTTAGCAACCGCTCCTAGAATAAATAAACACTCACACACTGCACGCTTACACACACACTCATTCACTCACACCCCTGGTGCTCCCTGACGGCCACTGAGTTCCCACCGGGCCCCAGCCTCCAACATACAGGCTACAGTCAGCATTGTGACTGAGACTGCCACGTTCTGCCAAGGGACCAGGACAATCTGGGACCTGGAAAGACAGCCTTGGGCCCTAGGTCTGAGGCTTACTCCTGCTGTCCACAAGCTGGCGCAGCTGGGAGGCCTCTTCTAAGAACCCAGAGGTTAGCCCCAAGGGACCGACCAGTGAAACACTCTGGATGCCCCAGTAACTAGTTCAGCAAACGGAAGCCCTGGGAGAGGAGGTGACTCGCTCGAGATCTTGAGAATGGGCCTTACAGAGGCAGAATCAGAACCCTTGGCAGGAACTCCTCCCACCGAGGGCCCTTCCCTGCCGATCTCTGGATTATGTTTACTAGTGTGGCCCATATGGTCAGGTTAGTTTTAAGAGGACAAGCACCATCCCGATGGCAGAATCTCAAGAAATGAGAATTAGATGGTCAACTCTCCTGCCGAGTGTGGGATGATGCTCTCCACCAGGCCTGGGTGACATGAAGTAAGAGACCTCTGACGTGCTGCCACATGTCCTCGCTCTTCCCTTGGAGCTTCCCAGGAGCCACCTTATCATCTCCTTGGACAGGACAGCTTCCTGTGACATCCAGCTCACCCCTAAGTGCCTGTACCTCCTCATCAGCAAGAGAGGTAGGGATTCAGTGACCTGTGTTCCAACTGGGGAACAAGAAAGGCAAAACCGTTTTAGGCCACAGGGACTGAAGGTTATTACCAGGAAACTGTAGTTAATACATAAGAAAATTAAGACCATCGAGGGGTGGGGCTGGTGTTTGATCCTACAGAAACACAGAGCACGGTCGGGACACTGGGAGGTGTCCACAGACCGAGACAGGCCTGGCGTCAGGCAGAAGCACGTAAGCACTAGCATCAGGCACATGCAGTTCCCGGTCTTGGCTTTCCGCTGTTTGCTGTGAGCACTGGGCAACTCACCTACCTTCTTCTGTCTCTAAAATGGGGGCAGTGCCCACCTTTCATGGTTGCTGGGAAGACCAGTCAGACGCTGTGTATTAAGTATCTAGCGGCACTAGCACTGCTGCCCTGGATGGATGAATGTGGCATGATTTTAAGTCCAAGCTCGACTCCTCTTTTTTTGTATAGAAAAAAAGGCATATTATCCAAGCAGAAACATGATGATGTGTGAAAATGAGTTTAATAAAATTCACCTGCAGAATGGAGGTATTATCATTTAAAATAGCTGCACGCTTCTCATCAGTCTGGCCTTAGCCATATTCCTCAAGTCCAAGTCTTATTCATCAAGGGCTGCAGAGTGCTACTCTGATCATCGCCTCAGGTACCAACGATCATGAACAAAACAATAACAGCGGAAAACAAAATATCAGTCCTGTTGGGCAAGAGCGCTCAAAGTCACCTTGAGGAATCAGAGGAGGCTTTCAGGAGGGCACAGTGCCCGAGTCCCACCTGGAGAGATGAAGAGGCGTGTCCCCAGCGGACGAGCCCAGAAAGGGCAGTGCCGTCAGAGGAAAGAGCAGGTGCGAGACGCAGGGCCGTGAGAGAGCTGCTGGGTTCTGGAAGGTGGAACAATGAACTTCAGTGTTGCTCTAGCAGGAAGAGCAGGGGTGGGAAGGAGAAATGAGACTGAGCTGACAGACAGCAACCAGATTATACAAGATTTTTCATGCTATGCTGAAGAATTTAGATTTTTATCCGAAGAGTAGTGAGAAGCCACTGAAGAATTTTAAGTAAAGGAGTGATGGACAAGATTTTTTTTTAATAAAACGATCGGTCTGGCGGCTATGCATTGTATAGATGGAGCACGGTCAAGGCCGGCTGAAGGGAACCCAGTTAGGAGACAGCAGCCATGGGCATCAAGAAGTAAGAGCCAGGAGCCGTGGAGCTAGAGGTGAGGGAATGGATGCTTAAGGGGTCGAGTTGGCAGGATTTGGTGACCGACTGGATATTAGGGATGAGCCAGGGACCTGGGGAAATGTGGATGCCCTTGGAAACAACACCTGCTGAGTAAGGGAGCAAAGGCAGCAGAGCCGGCAGCGAGGGACCTGGAAGGATGACGCCTCTGGAACAGCAGAGATCGGAAGCTGAGCTGGCCCTTCGGGAATGGCCCGAGGTCAGGCCTAGAGTTGCTGAGGTGGATGGTTTGTAGAGAGGAAGTTCCTTCCTGGTGGAATCCCTTTTGTCTGCAAAACAAAGCATGGTTGAGAAAGAGGGTCTGGGGTCTTGAGAAGAGTGGTCAGGGTCTGGGAGGGCCTGCGGACTCACCCAGTGGGATCACTCTGCACTCTCGGGAACGCAACAGCGGTTGGAGGGCGCAGACCTGTGGCGACACCGTCACCGCATGGGGGTGGTTTTCCCCAGTAGGGCTCAGGGCCCCAGAAGTACGAGGGGGAGCTGCAGGTCGTACTCATCAAGGTGTGTTTCTGGGTGTGGGTGTGCGCCCTTTTGTGTCACGCCCCCTGTCCCAGGCTAGGGCTGGGAAGGAGCCTGCAGGTCATGCCCCTCCTCAAAGCTCCTTTCCATCTCCAGAATAACTCCTTTAAAAAGATTTTGTTTATTTATCTTTAGAGAGAGGGGAAGGAGAGGAGAAAGAGAGGGAGAGAAACATCCATCGGTCACCACTTGCACGCCCCTAACTGGGAACCTGGCCTGAAACCCAGGCATGTGCCCTGACAGGGAATCAAACAGACCGCTTTTCGGTTCACAGGCCGGTGCTCAATCCACTGAGCCACACCAGCCAGGGCTGATAACTATTTATTTTGTTTTGGCCGACTCACCAATCCAAAGGTTAAAAATAAGCAGAGTATATATATCAAACCATTCCCAGAATCACAGTTTAAAGTAATTTAGAGGTCAATGAGTCAGATACACGTGGATTACATTTTCCTCTGTGTACTTGGTTAGAAAGTCCTAGACTGGCACTTGGGAGGAATGGGTCCTATTTGGGACACCCAAGTCATTACTAAGTGGTCAAGTGCGTGCCTGCGTCCTAGTCGCTGGTCACTGGACAAAGTCTGGGCACTTCTGCTCCGAGACTGCACAAGTTCCCATGACCGCAGGCCACAGGGACAGACTTCTAGGAGGCGGACTTGGCACCATGGTGATAACCCAAGCCAGACCTCTGCTGGGGCCAGCCCAGGGTAAAACGGGCCCAGCGTGGCCAGCTGCTGCTAACCTCACCCACCCGTTATGTGTAAGTGGCGGCCTTGAAGCCACCAGGGAAATGCCAAAATGGCGCAAGGACGGTAAATTCAAGGTAATTTCAGATCATTTCTATCACTTCTTTAGTGTTCAGAAGCCCAAAAGGAAGGATCCCTAAGTTATCTGGCAGGTGCTTTCCTGGAATGGCTGAGTTTGAGGTGAATGTGGAGAAGAGGAGACCAGCGTTCTTTCAGGGATGACGGAGCCAAGGACCCGACTCACTAAAGCCCCGACTCTGGCTCTGTGATCTCACGGAAGTCGCTAAGGTGACTCTCCCCTTGGGGTTTTGGTGCTCTCACCCCAAAAATAAAGGTTTGACTAAGGGCCTTTTCAGATATGACTTACCTAGTTGTACATCCTTTGTGTCTCGAATTTAAGCTCATCCTTTTCTGAATCCCCCACATTCGTCTTTCTCCTTCCCAAGGGGCCTGGTGGCATTTGGTGAGCTCAGCAAGGGTGGCCTTGTCTTCCTGTTTGTTGCTCAAACTTCAGCCACTTCCCTATGCCATCGTCCATCCATTCATTCGGCGAAAGTTCACTGATACCGATTTCCTTCCCCACTCTAGCTAGAGCTGGGCGGCGAGACACATGGCAACCTCCTGGGGAAGAAGACGTGAGTTCCCCCTGGGCCTCCAGGTCGGGCTGGGTTAGGGCCCACCCAGACCCCAAACTTCCTCCGAGTCCCTTTTTCTTGCCCTGCCCTTACTTGCCCTGCTCTTACCTCGGTGGTGAGGAAGGAAGAACCCACTGTTTGAGCCCCCAGTAAGGATGGAAGGGGGCCAGAGATCAGCAGGAATGATGAGGCTTTGTGGCAGGTGGCAGTGGCTGGCAGCTCTCCACTCCTTGATCTCAAGGCCAATGTCTCTCACAGGAATGATGGGGGTGGGGCAGGGCGAGCCAGAGAACCTTGAGAGGAAACGCTGAGGCTTTTGGGATGGATAGGACACCGCAACAGCTGTCCCACGAACGGGGATGAGGAAGAGCTTTTGAACTTTGAGTTCATATTTCTAGAGAACTCTCTTCTCTTCCTCTTTCGCTTTGCTTACTCCTTTGCTACATTATGGGGCTTTAGTGAGGTTTAGAAGAATAATCAGAATCTTACCATAACTGTCTGAATATGCTAATTTACCAAGAAGGATATAACAGAGTAGCAGTGCACTGTAATCCTCGGTGGGGGACGGCCTGCTCCCTGGGGAGCTGAAATTACCCATAATCACCCACCAGACTGGTGGCTTTCCGGCTCTTCATCCCTCCCTGGGATGGGCTGCCTTTGCCCACTGCAGCTTTTCTGGTGGCTCTGAAGGCTGAGTCAAATTGTCTAAGGGATGAGGTTTGGGAAAGCGGGGGGCATATCCACTTCAAAATCAGCCACCGTCCCGGGCTTGGAAAGACCTGGCTAATGCCATCTAGTCTGTTGCCAGCTTTCAGGTAGGTTGGCCCCTGAATCATCCTGGTAGGAGGTGACACTCTCTAACCTTCTTCATATTTCGCACCCAGGAACCTACTTTGGGGGTGTGGCACCAATGATTCAAAACTCAAAGTATGTTAGAAGGGGAAGCCCTCTTATCATGCCAGTCCAATCCTTCACTTTGCAAGTGAGTAAACTGAGTCTCATGGAGAGGACACACCTGTCCCGGATTCCTCAGCTGCTGAGTGACAGAGCGGGGAGGAGAACTCAGGTCTCCTTACCCCCCGTCCTGCGCACTCCCATCTGACCTCCCAGTCCCTCTTTCCTCGGGAGCCCGTTCCTTCACTCGTGTTCTCTGGGTTCTGTTCAATGAATTTGTAGACTTTGGGCCACCCTGCAAATAGAGCTCCTGTGGTTTCGAACCCCCTAACTTAAGATTCCCCTCTTGTTAAGTAGCCCTACCATCAACAAAAGCCTCCAGTCGGGGGTGTGGAAAGAGGAGCAACTTTCATCAGACCAGTTTGCAAGCAGAGTCCTTCTTAGCAAATACGTCTTTTCTCGAGGTCCACAGCGCTTTTCCCGCTAAAGCTTCAGGACGCGCACACGGTGGGAGAGGGCGCAGAGGACACCAGGGTGGGCTGTGGTCTGTAAGGAAGTTGCTCTCCTGGGGCGGGAAGCGAGGTCTGCCACCTCCCCACACTCCAGGATGCATGTGAAGGAGAGGTTCCTAGTTTACGAACAGAGTCAGGGGTGGATACCCTGGATTTGAATTAGAGTTCTATTGCTCGTTGGCTAGGAGAACATCAGCAAATTATCTAACCCTCTGAGCTCAGCTTCTTCTGAACCGAAGATGGTGAAATCCACCTTCCAAGACTGTTGTACAAATCAAAGTAAATGAACAAGCTTCCTAACTGCCTGGCATACAGGGAAACTCAATAAAGGCTACTTGTTCCCTGGCCGGTGTGGCTTAGTTGGTTGGAGAGTTGTCTGGTAACTGAAAGATTGCAGGTTCGATTCCCAGTCAGGGCACATACCTGGGTTTCAGGTTCGATCTCTGCTCTGGGCACGTAGAGGAGGCAACCAATTGATGCTTTTTCTCACATCAATGTTTCTCACTCTCTCTTCCGCTCTCTCTAACAGCAATGAAGAAATGTCCTCGGGTGAGGCTCCTGAATAAGTAATGAATAAATAAATAAATTCTACTTGCCTTCCTTTGTGTTTAGTTCCCACAGCATGACAGCATGACCTGTCACCCACAGCACAGATGCCTCCTGAAGGGTTTCAACGCTTGTTTGTTGAGAAACTGTTTCACTGTTGGTTGCCTCTGCATGACAAGGGGGTTGGCTTCCCACCTTCTCCCCTCTAACCTCAAGTCCACCTAACTCAGACCTGGCTCAACCCCCTTTCTGCTGGCCACGCCCCATCCCTGAGTTTACCATTGCAAAAGAATCTGCCCCAATCCAAGCAGCACCTGTTTTAGAAGAAATAATAACGAAGGGGAGGGAGGTGGGGTGTGATGTATTTCCAAAAGCTAAAACTCTCTCCTTGTTTCACACAAGGTCCCAGGACCTGAGCTCAGAAGATACGTGCTGGACACACGACTGACTCCTCATGGGTCCCTGCAGCCCTGCGGAGCCTCGGCTTCCTCACCTGTAAAGAGGGAATTCAAAAGCTGTTTTAATTAGTTGTTGTGAAGATGAGATTTGAAAGCACAACATATGAATGATCATAGCAAAAGCAGAAAGTAGACTACATTAATACTGCTGTTATTTTTTCCTCCTCCTGTTCTCCCAAGACGTCTCAAGGAAGGCCAGATCTGGGGAAAGGCAGCTTTATCCTGGCTAAGCCACGAGTGCTACATCGCCCTCTGCGATCAGCACAGCATCCTCACGCCCCAGCCCCCACCCAGAGCTGGGGGAGGGAGCTGTCTTCTTCTCAATCTGCTTCTGGGGGAGTGCTCTTGGCACGGAGCAGCCACTCCACATGGGCTCCAAATGCCGAAGGTGAAATCCATCACCAGGGCCCTGAGTTGAGATAAGATAGAGGAACGTAAATCACAGCTCCCTGAGATAAAAAGGCAGCCCAGGGCCTCAAAAATGCAGCTCTCCTGCCAGCCGCCCACTTCTGCAGAGTTGCAAATAGGGCTGTGCTTGGCTGGGAAGGAACCCAGATCCCGAGCCCTTCCTGGAAAAGTAGGAGGAACCTCACTCTCCAGTTTCTCTTTTCTCTCTCCCTGTCACCACAAGTCCCAGCCTGAGAGGAGGGACAGGAGTTTTTATTGAGTCGCTCTCCATGAAAGATGGTGAGGCCGTCCACAGACCTCTGAGATCCTTCATCTCAGAGGTCTGAGATGGGCAAAGGTCTTGAGATCAGGCAGCCTAGGTTCACATCCCCACCCTGGTCCTGACCCGTGTGGTCTTACACCACCCACCTAACCTGGGAGCCACAGTTTCCAGCAGGGAGACTGCCAGTGTTACTTTACGGAACTGTTTCCAAGACTGACTGTGATGCTTTCTGAGGAGCATCTTGTAGAGTCTGGCCCGCAAAAAGTGCTTCAATGAACAGTCGCTACAGTTATATATAAGACTGCAGAGACTGGGGTGCCAGCACCTCTCTAACTTCCTTTTTACGTCACCTGGAGTCATCTTTTCATGATTCTCTGAATGATAATCCCCCAGGGTGAATCTGGGCATGTCGTTCCCACCTGCTGAGCATTTGGAGGGGTGGACCTTCTCTGTGCCAAGTCTGTGTCATGAGCCTGACCCTGTATACACAGAACTCCTTCTCCCCTGCCCACCCTCCGCCACCCCCAAATGTACATGTTTGAGTGCCCAGCTGGCTGGCTGAGCTTCGAGCAATTACAAGGACGTGATTTGACCACAGGTAGGTTACAGAGGAAAGAAAATTGTAGAAAGATGCCTAGAGGCCTAAGATGGTGTTCCAGGGTAGGAAGTTCCCGGGAGACATAGGCAGGAGCCCCCTCGATCAGCGTGGTCATTCCTGCAACCGAAATCGGCCCTTCATACCCTCCGATGTCCTCCCGGCCTCAGCCTCAGCTTTCCCTCTTTCCTTAGCAATCAGGACACCAGGCGCTGCCTTGTGCCTGGGGTAGGAGTGTGGTGGGAGAAGATATCCTGGCGGCTGATCTAAAGGGCGCCTATGATCTGACTAGGGAATCTACAAACAGGATATTTTAGAGAGTCCGGGAACCTGGTGTCACTACTGCATAAGCCCCCATAGAACTGAGATGGATTCGTGGGGAGCAAGCAAGAACTGAAGGGCCCAGAAAGGTAGGCGGAAGCCTGTGGATAGGTGGACGAGTCGGCAAAGCGGAGCCTTTACGTGAATGTGCTGTGTGGGTGGGTCCGACTGACAGACGGTGCAAGAAGCCCTGGACCTAAGGTCAAGTCTCGGCTCAGACGCTTAGTGGCTGTTTGGGTTGGCTAACCTCTCATTTTTGGTCTTTCCCTGGGAGTAACAAAGCCGAACTTCCAGGTTTGTCATGAAGCTATGAGGTGACATGGGTAAGGCCACTCCCTGCAAATATATGGGTTCCAATGACTGGAAGGAGGTGGAGTGTGGAGCTGGGACGGGCCCTTCTAGCTGGGGGTTGGTGGGGGCTGTTACCTAAGGAAGATGGGCAGTGACGAGGGTGCTAATGGGGTGGGGACTGTTGGAATCAGTTTCCTCCTTATTCCTTATTGCTGTCCCGCTGCCCACCTGTGCTAGGACCCCCGTAGAAAGAGTCCCGTAGGCTTAAACCCTCTCTGGGCCTAAAACCAAACCAACAGTAAGAGGCAGACAGCTGAGAAGGTCAGGGGATGACAGAACATGAGTGCATATACAAATAGACAAGATTAATTATTCCCATTGTATACACAGAGGCTTTGCTAACACTCAGCCAATTAGGAAACTAATCTAAACAGCCACTGGCTTCCGCGTCTCTTCAGAGCTCTTTCGAACAGCTGTTCATTGTGCACTTGCTGCTGTCCCAGCAAGTGCCCGGAGGCGGCTGCTTCGGTCTGCGTCCCCACTTGAGCCTCGAGGGCTCCTCAAGAGCCAAGGATCGTGTCTCTTCCGTCCCCTGGACCTCCTCTAGGGTCTTGCTGCTGTTCTGTGCCTGTCGCACCTCTGAGAAGCCCCCTGGTGCCCCCAGAGGGACTGTCACAGGACGCTCCTTGGAACAGCGCCATCGTCTGGGAGGCATGTAAAGGTAAGAGCAAAGCCTTTGAACTTGGACAAATTAGAGTTTGAAAACTCCTAGATTGCTCACTTCTATGATCTCCCTGAGACTGCTTCCTCGCCCGAAAAGAAGACAATAATTGTACGTACTCAAGAGAGATTAGAAACAAAAGCATGTGTTGTGAAAAACCTAGCACTGTTCTTGACTGCGCCGATTTGCCATCGTTATTCTACTATGGTGGACTCTAAGCCCCCCGAGGGCAGAAACAACCTGACTCTGCGCCAGGCAGACTCTAAGACGGGCCCTGGCAGTCCCTGTGTCTCGATGTTCACAGTCCAGTGCTACCCTCCCCCCTCCCCCATCAGTGCGGGCAGGGCCTGGGACTTGTTCCTAATCCAGAGAATATGGCAAAAGTGATGCAGTCTCACTTTGGTCGTTACATTACATAAGATGCTGGCTTCTGACTTGCCAGCCAGCTCTCTCGGTTGCCTCCCAGCTTGCACATTGCATTGAGAAAGCTGCCACATGGGACAGGCCCGGGGCAAAGCCCTGAGAGCAGCCGCTGGCTCACAGCCTGATATGAACTGAGGCCCTCCATCCAACAGCCCTTGGGGGCTGAGTTCTGCTAAACATGGTGAGAGCTTGGAAGGATCTCTTTCCCAATGGGGCTTTGGGTAAGGCCCAGCCCTAGCCAAACCTTGATTATAGCCTGAGAGACCATGAGCAGGGGTCCCAGGCAAGCTGTGCCCAGACTCCCAGTCCCCCAAAACCACTCGATAATAAACGTGTGTTGTTTTAAACCTTATGGTAATGTGTTACCCGGAAATAGACAGCTAATACCACTGCTTTGTCTTCCTAGCACAGCATTTGGCACAGACCAGAAGCCAAGTGCAGGCTGAGTGGGTGGGTGGATGACGGGGTCGAGAATGGCCTGGCTGGGCTGGACCCCAAGGAGGGCTCTTTCCCGCTGCCTGCATCGCCTGTCCCTTTCTCTCCCTCCTGTAGGACCCCGAGCCCTTCCTCTCTTCTCCAGTCCTCAGGACCTTGCTCAGCTTCTGGTTCCTGCACTGAGTCATTCTCACTGAATTTTATTTTCTTCCTTAAAAAAAAAATCTAGCTCTCTCTCAAAAAGCTGACCCTGGTGAATTGGACTAATTTCTGATGGAAAGCAGTCTTGTCCAGAAAGTCTCTTACCCGCCCTGCTGAGGAATGTGGCTGCTGCAGATATTAAAACAGACCTGCAGGCATCTGCAGCGAGCGGGAGCGCGTGCCAGCAATGACCTCAGCCTGCACAGCGGGGCTTTTTACCTATGAAAGGCCTCTGCTCTGGGCTAGATCACCACAGAGACCTCCCTTCTCCAAACCCAACCCTTTCTACATACCCCACGCTGCACCCCTAGCCTAATGCCTGAGCAGAACTTCCCAGCCAGGCCTGGTACTGAAACTCAGGAGCACAGTGCCCTCAGGCCTGCTACAGAGAGTGCTGTGGGTCCCTTTGTCCAAGTGGCTCCCAGTGCCTTTGGCTGGAGCATGTGGTCCAGGTAGCTGGCGGCCGCCTTTTCCTCGCCTCTTCCCCTGAGTCTGTCCTGGCCCCCAGACAGCTGGGAGGGATCCTGTTCAGGTTGAGAGGTTTCAGGCCTCACTCCTCTGTAAGAGGCACTCCCATTTCCCACACCCCTCTTGCTCAGGGAGGCTCAGGACTCTCAGGGCAGAAACTGAGGCTGGGAAGGCTCCTCTCTGCCCAGCCCAACTTCCACCCAGGCCTTGGATGTTGCCCCGCCTGATTGAGCTCCTGCTGCTGAATCCAAACGTGTCTAAGATGAAGTCAACACTCTTGTCAGTCACCGATTTCCCTCTTTCACTGAGAATCTCAGAGAACTAGGAGAAGCCCAATGCTTGCCCCTCCAGGCTCCAAACTCAACTAATAATCCCCAGAACAAGAGTCACACGTAAGATTTGCCCAGCCCATCCCCGTGTGCAAAGGGCTTTTCTGTATGCCTCTTCTCACAAGAACCCTACAGTGCCTTCAGCCCCATTTCACAGGTGAATACATTGGGCTGAAGAAGACTAGGCCATGGTTTTGCAGTCCCTTGGTGAACAAGTGGCAGAACAGGGACCTAAACCAAAGTCTGGGACTCATAGCCGCATACTCTTTCCACTGACGCTCGCTCCCCGAAATGGCAATGCTCGGTCACCTCTAATTTTGCATCTTAATCATATGTGGATCGCTTTGTGTTGAAATGTGCATTCTATACCATCCAATTCCTGTCGCTTTCACCTTAGTCTTTGCACCAACCAGGCTTCAGACAGCTGGACTGAGCGGCTCCGTCCAGAGTAGCAAAGGAT